>JAXCLQ010070662.1:0-13946 GCA_035584115.1 Cedrela odorata
TGTTTTTGGAACTGGTAAATTCATCACGGATTCTAAAATTCTTGCATTAATTTTGTAAAAGAAAAGATAAAGAAGATTAGTACCTAAACTTCTCCAACATGATGAAAAGTACTTCCTCAAAATTATGTGTAGTTTCTTCCCTATAAGGCGGCTGCTGTTTTGCGCACTCCATCTCATGGCACATTGAGCTTGTAGGAGTTGGCTGGTTGCAAAACATCAGAATAGTTGAAACGGCTCTAGTTAATGAATGGATACATTTCGGGCCATTGTTGGTTAAACATATGGTATGTGCAATCTAATACTTTCTTTGACTGCACTGGTATGGTTATCTCAGCTTTCTTTTTCCCAGCATCCCGCCGTAGTCCTAAGATTCTCTAAGAGACTAAAATTAGGAATTTTTAATTGTCAAGAAGTTGAAATATTATTTCTTTGTGCTGCTAAATAGTTATTATTAATCATCTGCTATGTTGGTTGCAGGGATGTCACTTTTATTACTTCAAGTGGGTCAGTCATTGCAGCAGCCAGGCATAGCTCTAATGGTGTCAATGTGGTTATATGGGACACATTGGCTCCACCTACAAGTCCCGAGCTTCCATCATTTGTCATGAAGGTTTTTGTCTCTTTGTGTTTTCTGTTGATAAATTCAGATTGATTAATTAAATAGTTGTTCTTTGTGTTAGCAATCGTCCTACCTGTTATAAGAAGCTTTTGCCTTTTCATGTAAGGTGGTGCGCACTCTATTTCTGTGTTTGATAATGATATCAGAAGTGAATCCATTTCTCCCCTTATTGTGACTGGTGGTAAAGGTGGTGATGTTGGAATACATGACTTTCGATACATAGCAAGCAGGAGAACTAAAAGGCACAAGCACTTGGATATTAGTGAACCAAGTATCAACACATCTTCAAATACAGATACGCAAACAGGGTTTGGTAATGAGCCCAGAGACCAGAATGAGATGCTTTGGTATATACCAAAGGCTACTTAGGTACAGGCAATTTCTCCCTGAGACAATTATTACTGCATATCTGGTGATCATTTTAATCTGATTTTTTTTAATCAAATGATCTGGCTGAAGGGAGTGTCACCAGAATATCCACCATCCCGAATACCACCTTGTTCTTAACAGGAAGCAAAGATGGAGATGTAAAACTTTGGGATGCCAAAGCGCCCCAATTAGTTGATCTCTGGTCGAAATTGCATGATAGGCACACCTATTTACAATCAAACTCTCGGGCCTTTGGTGGAGTTGCTCAGGTAATTGTTGTTCTTGCTTTGGTGCTAGCCTTCTGTGTTTAGTCTACTATTGATTGGAATATAGATAGATTTTGGCTTTGTTGAAATAAAGTACTTTTTAACTGTGTTCGCACTGAAGCAATATTATACGTGAATGTCACAGACTGCTGTAACAGATATGTAAGTTGCTTCACATGGTTTTCTAACATGTGGTGGAGACAGTGAAGCTGGTTCAACTCGAGGATCATCGGCGTAGGCTGTGAAGAGGTTTAGTAAGTTTTATTATTGAGCTCATAGGAGATCTTGCAGAACCCGTGAAATGCGAAATATTTATGTGAAATTGATTGATGGTGTAAGCATTGTGTCATTTTTCACATTTCCCACACTCCCAACATATCTGTTACGATCAGATATCCATACAGATTTGCTTCCCTGGCCGTTCATTTTCAAACTGATTTGAATGGAAGCCTTGAAAAGATAAAGCTTTTTGATGTTTTTCTTGATGGAAGTAGAATGAACCGCAAGCTCTGTTCTTCAGTAAAACATGTTCCTCACTCCAAGGTTTCTGCTGGAAACAAAAACCTTTAAAGCAAAATCCAACGGCGTAATTTTTGCCCCCCTTCTTACACTTGTTGGGTCATGTACCATATTTCAAGAAGAATGCATGTTATTTGGCCCTGTTCTTTTGAAGAAAAGAGAAACAGTGGGGTGGGATTTTGAGTTTTTTATTATCAGACCATTCTCTTTGCCAAGTGCGAAAATACTGCAGAGGTTCTCGCTCCAAGTTTTGTATAGTACTTTAGTTGAAATTTATGCATGTGTGATATATACAAAACATAGGAGTAAGATTGCAAACTACTGTAAAGTCAAAAAAAAGATACGGATCGCAATATCAATATCAAGTCGACATTAGTGGTCTCGCTCTAGATTCTACAACTTTCTTTTAAACACTTCCATATATACTGTTTCACCCAACTATAATTCTATGATTTTATTTTTATTTTTTTATTTGCATCATATCATTGAGCAACTGACACGTGGAATCTATGATTTAGAAAATGAAAAATTTGCTACCTAAAGCAAATGAGGAGAGGATCTTACAAGAAAAGAAACCATTAACAATGGGCACACACAGAATGCTTAGAAAGTGGCCTTAATAATGATAATGGCTTCAATATCCTCCAGACCTAATATGTTATTGATTTCCCTTATCAATTCTGATTAGAAGGAGTTTATTGACTTCAAAATTAGATCTGATCTCAACTGGTCAAGACTGAGAAAACCAAGCTTTTATTTATTTGATTTTTATATTTCTGTTCAACTTGGAATCTAACGTGGGTTTGGGGTCAATCACACATTGCCAAAAACAATGCTGATTTTTGTCCATATTTATTTGTACGTTTCTTAGGAAAAGCCGAAACGAAATGATGGTACGGATTGAACCCGATATTTTCTTACCCAGCCCGACCGAGAAAACACCACTTATTCAAGATAGTCGGCTTTGTCTTGTAAATAAGCCGGACCACTGTCTACGTGTACCATCCAGATCATTCTAAACAACTATTTATTAAAATCTATCTCGCGTCTCCAATTCCTTACGGTGGGCACTGCAAACAAACTTTCGAAAATGACAAGTCGGTATCGAAACGTCACCGTATTTGTCATTCATCTGTTGATAAACCATAATTTAATTTCCTCTAATAAAAAAAGAAATTGTAAAAAGCCTGAATAGTGGAAATAAAGACAGGAGAATGATAACATAACAACAAAAAAGAAATGCATAAACTGTAAACTGACGCCACCCTTCACTACTCTCGTGTTCTTAGATTCGTTTTTTAAGTCATTTTGGATCTGCAATCAAATGGTTTCATTTCGTATATGGTTTCTCTGTAATTGGATCAGCGCAAATATCCCACTTGCATCATAATTCAATCTCTTTTCCCCTCAATTCTATTTTCATGGTTCGTTCTCTTTCTCTCTTTCCTTTTTAAGATTTCATTCTTTCTATTTTCATTTGCTATTCGTTTTTACTTTGTTGTTCAGTTATGTCATGAAGTTGATAAATGCCATCGTGTTTGTTGCATGTGTCATCTGATCTGCTTTATGTGGCCTGTCTTGATGGGTGCTTTAATCCGGTTTCCGTTTAATTTTCTGGTTAATTTATATTAGTTATCATGTCAATTACTTTGGATATGCTTTTTGTTGCGATAAGATTTACTGAATTTTTCTATTTTAGGAGAAAATTTTAGTGTTGGATATAAGGCTCCGGTACTTGATTCATATTGAATGTAATCTAATGGACTTTACAGTAGGCCTCTTTTATAATTTTTGAACGATGATATGGGTTGTGTTCTTTGTATCTAGTTTGATGAAAGTAGAGTCTTGAATGATCTGTATTTTGCTTGTGTTGGTCATTTCCTTGAGAAGGTACTATTCTGCTTTCTTGCAGAAGTGAAAGAATGCGCTGCTTCTGGGTGTCTTGTGATTGGATGGATTTATATTTGGATTCTTGTTTCCTACGAAACCCTTACTTCTATAGGTTGCTCAAAAAACTTTGATGACATTTTCGTCTACAGTACACAATAGTTTCTTCCCACTTTCTTGGCTAATATTTTTCTATGCAAAAGCTCAGTTATGCCCTTTTTGGCTAATATTTTGTTGTACTTGCTTTTCTTTTTTATTTCTTTGTTTTTTCTTTTGTTGCTGGGGGGAAGCACTCTAATGGAAGTGTGGAACTATTACTTATTGTTTAGCCTACAAAATTCCATTTTAACTTGTGTTTTAGTTTGATCATGTTCAGTTTACTAGAATCACTAGCTCAGCAGTTTCTGCTACTGATTTAGGATGAATATCTTCAAGTCTGTCAACATATGAGAATTTCTTTTTTGACAGATAATGTCTCAGGAGTATAATGGCAGCAGCTGAAGCAAGGGCTGTGTGGCAGAGGACAGCTAATCGTTGCTTTGTCCAAGAAGATGCCAAAAGAGCTCCCAAGTTAGCCTGCTGCCAATCTTCATCTTCATCATCCAAACAGGTTGACGCAGGACCTGCAGGTGTAGCTGATACACATAATCATCCTGCTTCAGGATTTATGCCTCTAAACAGGAATCTTTCGTATTCTGTTCTACCTGTTGATACAAGATGGTGGCTTCAGCTGCAACCTAACCATGGTTACCAAAAGGGTTTAACATGTGAGCAGCTAAATCCCCTGGAGGCTGAGATGGAAGCCTCAAGAGCTGGCTTTGAAAATTCACCCTCTATGGTCAGTGGGGATCCCCCATCAGATGGCAGAGATGGTACTATTGTTGATGGCAATAAAAACAGTAAGGTTTCACCTGATGGGCATTATAGGGTCTCCACCATTTGTATGAAGAAAGATCCTAATGATAGAAAACTAGATTTACAGACTGTAGATTGTAAGACCACCCAAGAATTTCTTGAACTTATGGATACCAGGGAAAACTTTGAATTTATTGAAATGGATTCTGTAGGAAGCCTGACTTCCAAAAAACCCAACGATCCCTGTATAGATCCAGAATCCCCTTGGATTGGGGGTGCAAGGACTGAGCCCTGGTGGCGCACAACAGATAAAGACAATTTGGCCTCCTTGGTAGCCCAGAAGTCGCTCGACTACATGCAGAACTGTGACCTTCCTCCTCCGCAGAAGAAGCACAGTAGGGGATACCCTAATGCTCGTTCTCGGTGTGTTGATGGTAATGAAACATCGTCATTGGATTGGAAATATCGACCTGATCATATGATTTCCAATCCAATTGTTCATACACAGAGCTCTCCTGATTCTGGAAGAGCTTCAGTTGAAGAAGGGAAAATGTCTTATGGTTGTGATGAATCATACAGGTATTTTTATGTCATATTTTTGGATGGTTATTGCACGAAAGTTGCTGTAGGAATAGTTTTATTTCTTGATGAACATCATTTTGAATAGAAAATATTCCATTATGATAGGGTATCATATGAATATTCAGATCCGTTGCCAAATAGTACCTTCAGGAATATTAGTATTTAACAGCATCGATTCTTCTAGAATGTTAGTGAAGTAATATAACTGCACGTGTATTTGTATACGTATATGTGTGCACCTTGATGTCCGTGATAGCCAAATCCCCAAGCTTTATTTTTACTGAACTTGCTACCTTCCTAACAGCAGTAGCACTACCCACAAGGGCATGGCAGAAATACGACAAGTTGCTGAGAGTGATCCTTGCAAGCCTCAGCTATTAGAAGCACTCCGACATTCTCAAACACGTGCAAGGGAAGCTGAGACAGCAGCAAAGCAAGCCTATGCTGAGAAGGAGCACATCCTCAAGCTCTTCTTCAGACAAGCCTCGCAACTTTTTGGATATAAGCAGTGGTTCCAAATGCTGCAGCTAGAAGCCCTTTACTTTCAGATCAAGAATAGTGACCAGCCAATCTCCACTCTCTTCCCTGTGGCCCTTCCATGGATGCCTTCCAAAGGTAGGAAACTGCGGAAGAGTTGGCACAAGGCTACAAGAGGTAGACGAAGCAAGCAAGCCCAACCAAAACATGACATGTCCAAGTATGCTGTTGCTTTTGCATTGGGGTTGGGTCTTGTTGGTGCCGGTTTGTTGTTGGGATGGACGGTGGGGTGGATGTTACCATTCTAGGCTATGTAACAACACCACCTGAGTCCCTGCTTCGTGTGAAGATTGATTTACAAAGAGTAGTGTTGGAATCTAATATACGTGGATATGTAAGTAAATTAGATTTAGTCTTTGTATGTATGTACTTGCGTTTCTTCCCCTTTTGGCTTTCTATGTAAAACCGATTTGGTGAGCTATTCATGTGTATATATTGGTTGAGTTGAGCATGTCATCCGACTGCAATTTCACTAGATTTCTCTTTGATGATGTATGTATTATATTTAGCTCTAGTCTATTGATTAAGATTTGTGTATCAACATTTTCCTGATTTGACTTTCGATGGTCGATAACATGGATTAACTTTGGTAGCTTACCCAACGTTAAAAAGAATTTCACATAATAAATTTAGTATAAAAGTATAAGATAATTTATACCGGCGTTAACATTTCTTTCGAGCATGAAGTTATGTCTAACACTCAATTAAATTGATGGTCTATATTTTAAAAAATAAATTTAGTTTAAAATAAAGGGTCAATTCTAATCACCAAATATTTGCCGAGCCCGACCCGTTATGACCCGTATATTGACTCTTTAATTGAAGAAGCGAAGTGAGAATAGATAACTGCATACCACTTTGCAAAGACTCGACAGAACTCTGTGGAAAACACAAACTAACGGAGGGTACTAATAGACCCGGAAAAAAGATGCCGGTGATGGAGAAGCTGAGGATGTTCGTTGCACAAGAGCCAGTGGTAGCAGCTTCTTGCCTAATCGCTGGTTTTGGTACGCTCAGTCTCTCTCTAATCCCTAATCGATATCTCGATATTCCCATTATTTATCTGTTGATCGATTGGTATTTTGGGTGAATGCAAGTTAAATTGGGGCGAATTTAAGGTTGGTCTCGTATAGGTTTTTGGATTTTTCGTTTGTGCATTGGTTTAAATTATCTTGTTGAATACCCTGGTTTTCATGTTTCTTGGTGTGCTATAAAAATTGATGGGTTATGTTTTATCATTACTAGCTATTCTATATTGATAGGGTTATTCATGTGGCATTTTTGTTGGGGATAATTTCACGAATTTTAGTTTTTCAAGTCAAAATCAGAAGTGAGTAGATTTTCAATTCCTGTGGTTTCTTCAATCCTGCTTATCTTTTTTTTTTTTTTCCCTTAAGGTTTTTACCCGAATTTGCCGAGTATGCACGTTAATCAATAATTTTTCTAGTGAGATTGAATACAGAGTTCTTGATAGGTTGCTGCTGCACACTTTTTTGTGGTAATTATTTTCTGTACCAGAAATGCTCTTAAGTCAAATTTATTGGAATTCAGGAATACTTTCAGTGTTTTTGAAAGCAACACTTTCCCTTGTCTCGCTTAGAAACCGGAAAAGCTATCTGTAAATACTAAGCAATAGCAGAATGTGGCCAAAGAGGAGTTGTGGAAAGATTCTACAAAACTGTATCATTCAGGTTGAACAAACAGAAATGTGGATGTGTGCTATATATATATATATATATATATAAGTATGCATGAGATATGAGAATGAGATATGCAAAACATAAGATGAGATGTGAACAATTTACATTCTAGTGCAGCTTTCTCAGCATTTTTGATGTTGATAATTAAGCCACTGCATTTATGTCCACTTCTATTGCACGGAAAGTTTATGAGCACTTGTGTTATAAGGGTTCTCTACATATTGCCGAGAATCATTTTAAACTTTTTTGAGGAAATAATTGTTGATCTTCATGGTAACTGATGTAACTGTTGTGAAAATCTCAGGCCTCTTCCTTCCCGCTGTTGTAAGGCCCATTCTAGACTCCCTTGAATCCTCCAAACAAGTCCCTCAACCTGCTTTAAGTGATGTAAGTATTGGTCTTCAAATTTTGATTTTTATGTTTTCTGATTCACGGAAAAAATTATGGATGCTTCAGTAGTTTGCAGCATAAATTTATGCAATTTCCTTTACTGGCTTAAGTGATTTCTTTTTAATCTTAATGCCATTCACTATATAGCCTATAATGTACTACTCTAATCATGTAATCTCTGTACTTCTCTTCAATGACATAGGATACTTAATTCAGGTTATTTTTCTCGTCTAGCCTTAAGTATGCGAAAGCCTTATATGAATAAAATATTAACTTATTTTAATCTCACTCAATTTTTGTATCTCATTTTTGGAAGGAAATTAAAATTGATTGAAATGGAATGGAATGGATAAAATATTTATGTCCAAATAGGTTGCCTACTTGGTTCATTTTAAGTGCTGAAATGGCAAGATAAGAAAGTAATGATAGTATTTAATTTTACGTGTGACATTGGAAAGGGTGAAGTCTGTTATGACAAATTCCTTTCACACCCTTACAGTATTCTCACAGTAATTTTTGCACCTTTGTGTATTAGTGTTTTACGTTTTACTCTTTTAAACACTTGTCTTGTGTTATTGCAGGTGGTTGCAGGTGTGACTGGGAAAAAATAGCGGTGACATGATTTTTGGATTGCATTGAAGATCTTGGCGTTCTTTTCTCACCAGCCCCTTTTGCTTGGATTGTTTTGTTTTGGGTTCATATCACTAATGAAATAAGTCTGACTTCTAATCGTGGAACTTGAAAAATTATTGCATGCTAAACATCATCATGTTTTGTCTAGTGCATGAACGCATTTTAGCCTTTTTAAGTTGGACTTGGGAAATTCATTGGTTTCCTTAATATAACACAATTTTCATTTATACTCCATTGGTAGATCCTGCTCCTCTTTGGTTTCCGGGTAGATAATGTTTTATAAACATCCGGTGGTAAGGTGTTAATTGTTTGTGTTGTGATTGATTTAGTTATCATGTGGACCGCCATAGGAAGTTATATTACTGGTAGAACATTTGGAATGTCCACGAAAAAAGTTGAGCCAATCTGGTCAATCTGGAACTTGGCTTTGTTGACTGTATGAATAAAACAAGTAATATGTTTGGCCATATTTTTGTTCCCGGTAGAGACGGAACCCCTTCATTTGAGTTGTGTTCATGTTCTTGTATTCATACACTGTGGCAGTTTATAGTTGCTTTCTTATGTTGTACTGCTGTGATAATGTTGGTTTTGCATCAGTCGCAACTACCCACAATCTATATTCTTACCCAGAAAGAAAAATGACCAAAAGAAAAAGAAAATGGAAATTACAAGGCATAACAAGGTTTATGCTTTCTTTTTGTGTGCATTCATGCACTAAATTAGTATTCTGGAGCATACTGTAGCAAATAGTGAGGGTTAAAACTTAGAACACGCTACATTGTAATCGCAGGATCATAACGTTTCCTCGCCTTCCCATTGCCATGCTACGGTAGCCTACAGATAGATTTTATTTACACGCCACAGATAACAGTTGTATCCTCTAGGCCAATACAAAAACGCTGCGGAATCCAGCTGGAGAAGGAACAGGCACTGATGGGCTAAGATGTTTGATATTTGATAGGTCATTTTCATTCACCAGAAAAAAAATTATCACACAGCAACAAGACTAACGAAGTACAGGTAATTAATTAATTAACTGGCAAATGTTCCGGGTGCCAAAACAAAAGTCTAAATGAGAAGCCCATCTTTCTTTGCTTTTTTACTCCTCCGTGGAGCGACCATTTGCTTCAAGCCCCCGTACAAAGTCGCCTGCATTGTCAATAGAACGTTAACTTTTACTCCTACTTTTCTTCAACGGTGAAAAACTACACAGAAATTCTAAGAATAGGAAGTGACCATTAACGCATTCATGGGAATATTTTCCAGAAGAAAGAAATAGTAGCTGCAAAAATTTGCTGCCTTGTAAATTCTTTGATGGTGACAAATTGTGTTGAAATACCTTTACCAATTTGGGTTACACACCGAAAAATGAAGAAATCAAGTGCCACGCAATAAAGTAGACGCCCACAAATTTAGAACTTTTAATTGATATCTAGTGACTAGTACTGTAAACTAACATCTGTGCTACCTAACCGAACCTGTTCTGTACACAGTCACTGCCGGTTTTGGTTCAACTGGGGACCTCCGCTGTAAAACTTCAATCCAACTTCCCAGAAAGAAATAAAAGCAATTCTACCTATGAAACGTTATTATGGCTTTGGATATATTTAGTCTTTTCGTTGTTCAATTACCACTGACAATCCAATAGTTAAAAGTGCATTAAAGAAGTAATAACACAGCCAAGCCAGCAGGTATCACTCAGAAACTGCGGACGAGGAAAATTTAACAAAGGAAAATGATTAAAAGAGAAAAAATAAGAGTTGAGAAACTTACCCAGAAGTGAGGTTTAGCCCGAGAGACAGTAGTAAAGCTTCCAGCCCTCCTCATCCTTGTTACCTCATCACTTGTGCTGCTGGTACTCCCTTCCCTTTCTTTGCTGCATTCACTTTCTCTATCCACAGAAGATGGAAAGATATAACTACCCCCACCAACCTCTTTTTTACTCTTCAAGCTCTTCTTCCTCCAAGAACCAAAAAGCCCTTTATCGTTATTATGCACTCTCTTGCTAAGTACCAAAGCACCAATCACTTCATGATCATCTCTCTGAGGACTTAAACTTCTCCGAAAAGACCCATAACACTCACTACTCATTCTAAACGAAGAAGTCTGAAACCTAGAAGACCTACCCACATAAAGCCCTTCAAGAACAGTGGTGGGTGAGGACAGTTTGGTCATATTCGCATCCATTAACATAAGTCTTGGAGGCAGTTCTAAGCATTTATGAGAAAAATCACTTTTAGAGTATGAAATAGTGAGAGCGGTGCATGGTTTGGGCTTGCCGGGCTCTTCTTCCCAGCGAAATGGAACCGAGGCTGAAGTGTGAAGTGGTGGGGTTAGCATTCCAGGTCTCTCAGGCGAATGCATATTTGCTGGTATGGAAAACAGTGGTAACTTCAGCTGTAAGCTTACCTCTTCGTCGACTGCTTCGGAACCCATGATTTCTCTCTCTCTCTGTTTCTCTCTGTCTTGCCTCTCTCCCCTTTATGTAGACTGGAGGCAATGTGGACAGTGAAGGAGACGAAGTCAAGTCCCCTCTCGAGAAAAAGCCAGGCCCCTTAATTACTCTTTACTCGTCACTGTCTTAACTAGAAGAGAAAGGGTTATTAAAAGGTCGATCGTATATGATTTTAATGGGATCCGAAATACAACCGATATAAATTTGCCACGTCAAAACAAATACTTTAGATTTGTGGTTGGATTTTCTCTAATGATTATGGATCATAGTTGTATCTAAACTATCCAAAATAATTAAAGGCCACCCAAATAATAAAGGAGACCTAAATGCGTGCAGGTCTCTTTGATTATGAGTGGATTCCAAGTTTCTTTACAACATCACGATCATGGTATGATTAATTAATTTATTTATTTTATTAACAAGACATCGCCACATAATTAATTTCATTAAAAATGATTACATTCCGATAATTCTATCAACTTTACAGTAATGAGTAACTAACTTTGTTGAACATTAAGAGTAGCTAGGCATACAACTTGTCGGTATGATTTCCAAGATACCAACTAAACCTACCCTCCAATTTTAAATTGAAATAAAGAATAGGATTGTGAAAGCACTGAGACTAAAGCAACAAATATACTGTCACCGGGCTGATCTACTTGCGACCTTAGCTTTACCAAAAGTGCTATTAGTTCACCTTTGATTCAAATTTAAAACGTGGCAAAAACCAATAGGTTTTTGAAATATTTAAACCCATACAAAGGGTTGAGTGTTGGCAGTACGGTGATCATGTCCGCACCTGATTTAATTGCAGAGCTTTGGATGCCGAGACCAAGATGCACGCATGTCTGAATGTGATGTTCTGTTGTTTCTGTTTGAGGAATAGACTTGTTGGACTTTACTTGATCTAACTATTGCCGCTTCCAACAAGTCTTTCCTTATTGCCCACCAATACCCTAATGTCAATGTTACGTTATCTACGATTTTTACACATCCGACGAGTCTGTCAGATTTTCCACTCAAAAGTCTGGAAGATAGTTGTTTTGTTTGAAAGACCAAGTCCCAAACACGAGGAACAGAAGAAATAGCCTTCTGCATTGCAAAACTTTAGTAATTTATTTATTTATTTTTAATGATTAAATAAAAATATGTATTTATTAAATAATTTAAATATTCGAATTTTAAGATTAAATTAAAATACAGCGATTATAAACATAATTTAAATCATGCTGACGTCCGTACTATATAATCAAATGAGCATATGTGAAAATGCAAATTATGATAATATAGAGAAATGGATACAGCTAAGACAGCTAGCTGCAGGCACTAATGCAAAAGTCAAAAGGGAAAAAGAGAAAACATAGTGTCATTCTCAACTTAGGACAAAGCAAGCGTATAAAGAGAGCTGGTTGCAGTAAAGAAGATCCATTTTCTTCTATCTCTCCTTTGACTTAAGCCTACATTCAAATCCATTCGTCTCTGTCCATTATGCAATGTTTATATGATTAATTAACAAAAAGAAAATGTGTTAATTACGTGTAAAGCAATGTTCATTATACAAAACCATCTTTGTAAATGAGTGAGCATCCAGCTTTACAATTGAGATATTGGAAGAAAAAAGGTAGGAAGTTCTCTAAAACTTGAAGTTTCTGTTTATTGCTTGATAAATTTGAGCCAGCCACCCGTGTTCCCCCACGTGCGCAAGGATCCTCCGGAGCAAATTGCAAGGAGTACTGCACCTTTTTGCTAGGTGAACAGCCAAAAGGATTACAGGAAAAGAAAATAACAGTTCATTTTGAAGTGGGTCTACATCTACCACCACGCTGTCGCTGTTTGATAATCTAATTATTGTCAATACAACGAATGCTTTGTCTTTTTATAGGCATAGATCTAAATCAAGCGAAAAAAAAATAAAAATAAAATTATGAGAGTGAATAATCATTTGTCAGGTTCAATAAGTCGAAAGGACAATAATTAAAAGCAATGAACAATCCCAGCTGCCGAGATCGTAATTATCAATTATCAAAAGAACCGGTACACGTGCATGTAAGTTGGAAGTTGCTTTCTTGTCATTTCACACGAAAGGAAAGAGCATGGCAGACACCACTAAGACAAGCTTATGGAATAGAATGGAGCATGGACCAAGCCCATTAATCAATGAAACAGGCGTCTGTCGACCACCCAATCTTCATTCTATGATTTCCTCCCTAAATCCAATATCAAACTCTCACTATGAGATGTTGCAATGCATTGCAACAACTATGATCATTGAGCTCATTTTTCAATTGAGTTGACCTGTAAAAGCCAACGGAGCTTAAAACATATTTGCATAAAGTAAATTTCATTTAATTTTCAGTATAGATACTCCTTCTCCTTCTCCTTAAAGGAGTAAGGAGAATAGAGCAGTGAGCTGGTCTTCATCAAACAAAGTAGTGTCTTCATCATGTTAGCAATGTGATACATCAGCAGGCAGCAACTAATGAAACACCAGTAGGCAGCAACTGATGAGACACTGTCACACTGCAGTGCATCAGCAGAGTCATTGATAAAATGGAGTAGCAGCAACTTCCAGTAGTGCATCAGCAGAGTCATTGATAGAATGGAGAAGCAGCAAATTCCAGCTTGATTCAGTTAATTCAAGTAGCATGCCAACTGTAGATTAGTTAGAAGGAATCCGAACTAGTGATTATTTATTGTTATAGTTAGTTAAGTTATTAGTAGCTTAACTGTCAAGCTAATATAGCCAATAGAATGTAGTTTAAGAAGTTTCTAGTAGTTTTCATATTGTAAATATATTCTCAGTATTGTCACTTAAAATGTAAAAAGCTTAATAAATATTCACAAAGAATTGCTTTCAATTCCTTTCAAAGTTTTCCGTCATTTTCCATGTAACCAAAAAATCTCCGTTCACAAAGAAGCAATACCATTAGGGTGAACTTTTAATGACCAAATTTCACACTTCAAAATATATGTGGAACGTGGTAATCTCAACCGATCTCAGCAAATTCAAGCATGTGACCAAGCCCATCAATGAGTTTCGGCCGAAATAAAAAAAATTGGGAATTGAACCCGACGTGAATCGAACACGCAACCTTCTGATCTGGAGTCAGACGCGCTACCATTGCGCCACGGAT
>JAXCLQ010070663.1:0-13946 GCA_035584115.1 Cedrela odorata
TGGTATTAATTTGTAAAATTAAATAAAAATAAAGAATATTTAAAATATGCACAAAAACTTAGTTGTTTCTTTTGTAAGTTTTTTTCAATTTGTTTGAATATTGATAATAGATTTTTGGAAAGAATGAAGTTGTAAAGGAAGGAAGGAAGGAAGAAAATCAAATAATAATAACAGAACGACTGTCAGTATGTGATTGTGTACAGACCGGATAATGTTATTTGTAAATTTTGAAATTTGCTAAGTTTGTAACAAAAAAGTAAAATTGACTATTTACGTAAATGGCCTTAAAAATATGACTATTTTCGAAATTTTCTCAACTATATATTTTCATAATTGTGATAAGACCGGTATTATGTGTCTCCTGCGCTAGGCAATTGGCATTACCGAGCGTGCTTTTCCACTCATTTTCTTGACTCGCCCTTGCACTGCACTTGGTAACGACCTCTTTCAATTATTTGATCTTTTATGATTCGTATTTTCTTTAATTCTTTGCAATTTATTTGCTTTTATCTGAATAATTATAAACGTTCGGTAAAAATATCTTGACATAAATCTCTGCTATGGCAATTTTAACAATGCATTTAGCCTGTTCGATGAAATGCTCAACAAAGAATGCCCGTTCTTTTTGCTCACTCAAAATGCTTTCTAGTAACTTTTTCTTCATTTTTGTAATAAGCAAATAATCGGATACCTTTTATTTTAACTTGTTCTGAAGTGATGATGCCCTTCCAGTTTGTTCGTTCATTCATTCATTCTTATTCTTTCCATTGCAGATTAGAGCTTTGGACTTACTCGCAATAAAAGGTTCAAGTAATCATGGATGGTATGTGAAAGCTGCTTCCTTTCATTGCTATAAATGGAAAATTACTTACTTTTTTTTTCTTGGTCAATGTAGACTTAAGTGTATGCCTTCTAGATTTTGTCTTAGTTTCCAAGGTCTTCTGTTATGATCTATCAGTTCTTGTCTTCTCTTTTAAAAGTAGAAATTGCTTCTCTTGAAGCTAGTTCCTAAATATTAACCGAACAATGGCATATAATCTATAAAATGCACCACATTATTTTTCCTGAAAGACTTAATTTAAGCTCTTGCCTTAAAGTTTATGTTAAAATCTATATTTCCTTATTCAATCATTTTGCACATTCAAAGTGAAAATTACCTGTACAGTTATGATTTTGTTGTTGCTTTTTTGAACTTCAGTGGATTCACAGCCAACTATGGAGGAAACGATATTGGTCGGTGATGATCTAATGATGGGTCCGCCGTCTCCTATCATCCCACCAGAAATTGCTTCTCATGTACTTGAAGGTGTTGATTTATGTGATGGGATCTTAAGAAATCTGTTCTTGTGTAAGTCTTTCTTGTTTTGCCTTTTTGGGTAGATTTGAAAGATTCAAATTTACCCTTGAAAATTGTATTCTGTTTTGTTAGTGTCGGGAGGGAGCATTCTATATAGTGGTGTAATCCATGCTGCTTACTTGTGTAATACATTTAATATTGGGAAATTCTATGACCTGCCCCAATACATAAATAAATAAAAAATTTAAGCATTTGCAGAAGGTGAACCATTTACCACAATTGTTTCAGTAACAGCAAAATAATATGACTGATTGGATGATTGTGTTGATGGAATCTTGTGGAGATCGAATAATTGTATGAGATGTATAGCTTCAATTTCAGTGGCCTCAACATTCAGTTTCCATTTTAAATAGAGTTGATATACACTTTTGAGAGTAATGATTCTCTCTTTATATTGTAGGCTTGCAAGTCAATGATATTGAGCCATTCTGTCAGGAAGAGATTGCTTTGTATAGAGAATGTTCTGAAAAGAGGGTGAGATATTGTTATGTTTTTTTACTGTCTGCTTTTTGTGCTTCTTTTCTCCCGTTGTTTACTATCAAAATGTGTTTTATTTGAAGTGTATCTCTGTATTTGATATTGACATTTCATTTTCTTCTCTTTTACAATGAGTTGCAGGATAAGGAACTGCGGCAACGGCTTCAAGATAGTGAGCACAAATTGGGATTATCAATGCCTTTAAATCAAGCGAAGGAAAGAGCTACACAGCTTGAATCCGAAGTCACATCATTGGAGAGGTGATTTCTTGGCTCATAAAAGGTTTCCTTAAAGATCATATAGTTACAATCCATCTTTAGAAATGACTCTTACTTTTTCCTCTGACCATTTGTAGGCGCTTGATTCTCGCTAGTGGAATTGAAGGAATCGAAGGATTTCGTCAGAGATGGAGCTTACATGGTCGTCTTACTGATACAAAGTAATGTTTGTTTTGCATTCATTAATTTCTACAGCAGGCTTATAGACCACTTTTGTTTTATTAGCACTCCTATTTCTTCCAGTAGCTGACAATGGCTTCCAAACATTGGAATCATAAGTTTCAATTTTACAGAATATAGGTTGCTCTATCATAGGTAAATATGCTCCCAATACTGAATTGGGCATGCCCAGTAGAAGCCCGAAAGAAAGAGGATAAGCTTTACATGTTGAGAGAGGGCACTGGGATCTGCATATATGAGTGATTTACTGCCATAACTATTAGAATCTAAATTGACTCCATACCCAAAGAACTATTAACTGTTTAATTCTTTTAAGTGTTTGACAATTGATATATCTGGACCTTGTCTTGTAATTATTTGGAACAGTTAAGTCAGTTTTAACTAATACTTAGTATAGTTTCGAGTCATCAATGGAATGACCTCCTCAACATTCTTTTATGCAGGCAAAGGTTAGAGTCTTTGAAGGAAGGAATCGAGAATAGGAAAAAGGATGAACCAGTAAAAGTTTCAGCTACCAAAAACTGGTTCTTTTGGTGAGATTAGATAGCTGATGGATGCATTTGTGTGGCGTCATTTTTTATTAAACTATAGCGGCGGCCTGCAACAAGAAGATGAACCAAGAAGCCAGTATGTATGTATGGTTGGATATATGGCCTACCCAGCCTTTGAAACTCTCCCTTAAAACACGATGTGGTGCCATATAAAGAGTGAATACGGGGATCTAGCTTCCTTTGTTGATGAGCGTTGAGGTTTCATCTTTTTTCATTGTAGTTTTCTTAATGATAAATTCTATGTTTTCTATTCCTTATTTCAGAGTATGATAGAGTAGGGTAAGTTATCTTAATTATTCTTTTACTTACATTTCTCTCCCTTTTGGGGAACCTGTTGAGGATGGCATGGAGAAGAGAAAAGCTATGTATGACACTTTGTATTGAAAAATCCTATCCTTTCGTTGAAAAGAATGATTTTTCTGTCCATTTCCTTCAAAATCAGCTAGTTTTGATTTTGCTTAAACCTATAAACAAACTTGTAGAATCTATTGAAATTTATGAACTCTTGATCCACTCAATCAGAACAGCCAAATGAAGTTTAACTTTTTGTTCAATTATTCTGTTAACCGATTCTGAAGCTTCCAACTTTGCATTAAGATCGTAACTTTTGGCTGCAAGACTATCTTGCATGTCGAATTTGCAAGCTGGCATTCTATGATACAAGCTTATGTCTTACGCACGCACTCATAAAAGTAAGAGAAGAATACTAATCATAACAAAAAAATTATTAATGTTATCAAATTAAAATTAGATAAAAAGAAAAAAAAAACCTCAAAATCTAAAAAGTGTCATTATGTATGAACGAAGAATTTTAAAGTTTTATTTTAACAAAATATTTTAATATTTTCAAACTAGTTAGAATCCTAAAAAAAAAAAAAAAGATTTTGTGAGAGGAAGGGTATAGAGTAGTGTTGTATAAATGTGTGCATATACATAGTAGAAGCTTAGGTCGTACATCCTGCATGCGCCTGCCTGCAATTGAGGCAGATTCCAGGCAGCAACTGTACATAATATAACTATTCAATTGGAAGTGTAAAAGAAAAACGACAACTATGTACACTACACTAACACCTTATGCAATATATAATATTATGTGTTGTACTACTGCTACTACATTTGTTAACCCAAACCATATTACTATTATCTCAGTTTTGTTCTTCCACCCATAAGTATTGAAGGTGGAAGAGATGTCATGTCAGAACCTTGTCCTCACCTAGACCAGACCTTAGTAATCAAGTATATGATTCATCCCAAGCTCTAAGAGGCTTATGTCAATTCACAATATTTACTAAATACGACCCCTTCAACGAACTTCTAGAATCCACGGTGTACATTCTTGGAGGAGTTGACACCCCGGTCGAATAGCTATGTTTTGGAAAGTCTGCATTTTGCGTTGGAAATCAGGCACATCTTCCTTGCACCTAAATGAGCCAACACAACCACATTGTTCGGCTAAATGTGCTGCTTTCACCTGGTTGCACCTTACGCATACCAGATCCTGCAGATGGTACTCTGGTGAACAATTTGAAGAAGAGCATTCTCCATCATTTCACGGTTGTAAGGCTGGCCACACTGTGGCATGGCACAATGCCAGTCCTGAGCCAGTAAAACCAAGTCATGGCACAAGTCCAAGTCTCAACAGTCATTGCACTAGCTGTCAAAACATTACTAGGCATCAGCACAAGTTTGAATGTTAAACCTGATTCAGATCAAAGACCTTAAAAAACAAGTGAAAACAAAATATTAATTTCATGACTGTGTATTGAATTATAACAGTGAGTAATGACTAGAATCAGCATTCAGTAATAATTTTAAACCCAGTTAACTGTTAAAGCTGATTCCAGATCCACAAAGGAATGAAACGAAAAAATAGATTAATCTCAACTGTTAACAGTATCCGAAATAGAGTGATCGTGAATTAGCTTTAGATAGTCCACCATTAAGATAATTTAGCTTTTGACATTAGCACAAATTAGCACTCCAATTGTGGCTATCCTTTTTCAGTAGTTTGTTTCTCATCAGAATCCATATTTAGGAGCCATACTGCCATTCAACATATTATCCGACAAGACTCAAGAGACAAGCAGTCAATTCAAAGTTCAAACATTTACAGCTTTAGACACCTTAACTAAGTAGAAGCAGCTTTACTAAAACTTCCTCACACGAACATATTTCAACAAATTTTTTCTCATCACCTGTAACCCCAGTAAAAGACAACTATAAATTTGTGAAGCTGAAGCAGACTTCTTCAAGAGTTCATTCACAAATAAAATACAATTTACAGTACAATTAGAAATCTGAAAAAAAGGAGAAAACAAAATGCTTTGTTTTCAAATTATTCAAGTACTGAATATGGGTCCAGCAACCAAACTTATGCAAGTCCAGAACATGGTCGGATGAGAACCCCAGCCAAATGATGATTTCAGTTATGACATAGGGGTTTGGCATATATGTTTCCGAATTGATAGTGATATTCTATGATACTAATCTCCATGTTTTTTCCCTTTCCATGTTGTAATACATACATGCATATAAATGTCATTTCCATAAATATTACAACATGGAGATATGGAGAGATTAAATATTATAGAATATTGTAACCAATTTTGGAAAACTAAAAATTGAGAACAATAGTACTATGGATTCAATTAAGACGAAGATTAGAAAGGGAAAAATCATTCTAAGTTTTAGGAAAGAGTTATTAGCAAGATAACTAGATAAATCTTCTCTCTAAAGTAGAATAAACCTTGAAATGGAGCACGGACAGATATAAAGGATCTGACAGTAGAAACAGAAGAGAACAAATAACACACAAATTACAGATAAAAGGGCCATCGTCCCATCCATTGAATTTCTATGTATGTGAGAATAATTGTGCAATGATTAAGAGGTTTTGTCTATGAGTAAATGATATGCAAGGATTACCAGAATGACATGCTGAACATTTTGGTCAAGGGCAAAAACAGCACAGACGTGCTTAATGAAGTCCAAAGGAGCATCAACTTTGTGGATGTGGACAGCAAGTTGCATGGCCCTAGGTAAACTATGTTGATCATTATCGGATCTGTTCATTCTCTTCATATGATGAACAGAATCGTGAACAATACCTAGAAGTTTGCCCATGAAATAGTATTGCAGACATTTTCTAAAATATTGTCACTCTCTAAAATCTACACTAGTGTCTGCAAATTAATTTCCATGTTCAGTACAACATGCAGAGAGAACTAGGCAAATCTAGAAGGCAAAACAATTAGGTAAACAACTGATAGGTCATTTTAGATGTCTCATACCTGAGGCTTTTCCTTTGCAAAGCAAACCATATCCTCTGGGTGCCTGACATATAATCAAAAGAATGTATTTTGTCAACTTTTCCATTTAAGAATAAAACAATAAAAAAGATCAAGCTACTTGCAGTTTCAAAATAAATGAACCCTAGCCTCGAAATGTTGAACAGGTAGAAGTGTTGTCTGTATGAAGTTTGATAGTAACACATAGCAATATTTCTGTTTTAAAACTTCACATAAGGCTCTCAGCCAACAAAGTAATGATACACATGAGAACTTGTACGAATATGATTCATTTGCCAGCATTTTAACATTGATTTCATTGCATGAGAGAAGAAAATGATGTGCAGTGACTAGGATTTAGGCTGTTTGCACAACAGCAAAAGCATCACACTTATACTTGCCACTTATAGAGAAAGTAAAGCCACGTGCAGAATTAAACTAAATAATCAATCTAATTGATAAGAATAAATTAAGCACATCATCAGCCAACCAATAATGGCATGATTGTATAGCTACTTCTAGAGCACAAAACCAAATGTCAACCATAATAGGTAAGAGTTTCACTAAAATATGTATTTATATCAATTTTTGCTAGGAAACCAAGCATGATTAAATTAAAGAAAATAAATTTAAGAAGCTAAAGAGCTGTCCACAAAAATAATAAGGGCATGTTTTCCTATTATCCTAAAAGGGTTTTAGAAACTATAAACAGTACAATATTCTTGGGCCAAAGTACATGCATTTTTATCAATTACGATTAAATTCCTTCAAAAGTACTCACACTAAGAATGAGATTCCTTGACATGGAAAATTTGATAAATATTCCAGAGGTAATATTGTAAAACACTTGCAAGCTTGGTCATGGAAAACCAATGCATTTATTATTCTTAACAATGATTACAACAAACACAAATTCAACCAATAACTAACAATGGGTTTGTACCTTTAGACCATGGCTCCCCTGAGGGAGATAACTATCACGTTTGACCCATGCAAAACAATCCAAATGGCATGCAACTTTTGCACGACATTCCCCCTCATTTTCATCACATTGAAATCCAAGCTCCTGAAAGCACAAAATGGATAAACAAGAAAAGAAAATCATCAAGGTTATGAAGTATGAAAATCTCTAGCTAACAATTTTATTTTTTTCATTTGAAACCAAACTCACACTTGCAGTAATAGCACCAAGGTCAATAAATCCTAAGAACTGGAAAGCATAATAGTCTGGGATAATAATGCTGAACTTTTACATTTTTATATGCTATAAACATGGATGAAAATGAATACCATAGCCCAGAGGTTAGAAGTTTATTGTCTTTGATTTGAGCAACCAACAAAAATGAAAGAACTTCATAGATCATCAGAAGAACAATTTTAGATAGATAAAAGCTTTAGTTGGCAGGTCATATATTACGTAAACTTTTCAGTTATCCACCATCGATTTAGCATTCTATATTCAATCATGTATCATAAAATAACTAATTATTGAAACCAATTTAATGCATAAAATATAAATAATTTCAAAATTATATTTGTAGCAAGAAAAGTTCATCTAGAGGATAAATTAACTTTTAAACACCCATTACCGAGCATCAAAAACAGAACAAGGTTAAATGTCAACCGGAAAATTGTGCAAAATCACAGCAATCATGAGCATTACAAGCTTGTTCTACATTATAAAGAAGAAATTATGTGTAATCTTTCAGTAGACCTATTAAATTCATAGTTTTAACTTACAAGATTCATAACTTGAACTGTTTGCCTCCAAGTGGAAATACTCAACAGTTGTTAACCAAAACAAAACAAATAAAAAAATAAAGAAGTATGATAGTATAACAACTTGATATTGTTCAAAAATTCTCTAGGCTACATAAACTTCAACACTTAGCAAAAGCTTCTTACCAGGCTCTAGATCAATGGCCTACAACAACAATAATTACATCCTTTCTGTTACTGCAAAAGGATGCTTGTTAAAAACAATAATAAGAGATGCACTTTCAATTAAGAAAGCCATAAATTGAGATTAAGGAAAACAAAATAATGCATACAAACAAATTATTTCATTTTTCAATAATGAAAATAAGCTAGAAACCAGAGTCATCACATTGATCAAATAAATGTGAATAATAGGGACAGGTTACACACATCACTCATTTTAAACCCATGATGTGCCGCTCTTCTTTCCAGGAATGGCCATTCAAAATAATCACCATTTTAAGTAACATAAATACCAGGCTTCACCTCTTGCATGTGGGCAAACCATTGTCCCAGAAGTACTATCTGAAAGAAACACCAGATCATATGATGTGAAAAAGCATGTCTCAGCATCCTGAATATGCTACATGTAAAATGAAGTATTACCTTGTTAACATTTGCCACTTTGAAACACCCTTCAAATTCTGGTTTTGGAGTATACTCTAAATCCCCTATATCCTTCCCCACACACTGACGATAAGTGCAATTAGAGACAAGTCAATTATAACCAAAGTCAATGAGGAGATACATCTTTTAATGCATCATTGCAATTACAAAAAAGCATAATGGATAACAAATGCAAAAATACCATTGGAGAGATTAGAATTCGCTAGTCTCTAAGGATTTTAAAGACCCTTCTCTATTATACATCAATTTCAATTAGGAAGGGGTCTTCAGTTAATTTTGCTTATTGAGGCACCTTTCATTTTTTGTGAATCTAAGGAGGACATACTGTTTGGGGTACAGATCTACTGATTTGACTTGTATATTTGATAGGTAGCTTTTACAGGGCTGTTTTGGTGGCCTAGTGGACCTCTGGTTCACATGTCTATCTTCCCTTACATTCTAATAATACTCTTTTGTTTCATATCAAAAAAAAAAAAGATTAGGATTTGCTAGTACCTTCTCGTCACAGTACTTAGGTTTGAGAGTTACCTTTGATTCAAAAAGATGGAGAACATCGGATGACTTAAAACTCCTACCTCCTATCAATTATTATGAATTTAATGCTTTCCTGAAAAATGAAGAACATTGCGCAGAGGAGAGAAAACATTGCAAGGAAAAAAACTCCTATGTGGTGGTACTACTTTGAAAACTATACCAACCTGAAAGGGCTCAAGAGCCACATAAGAAATCTACAAGAAAACTTTTGTTTAGCTGTCTTTTCTTCACAAACCACAGCTACCCATTTCTAAGACAAGCTTCCCTCTTTGGCCATTAAGAAAGGTTACATTCTAGCCATTTTCTCCATGTTCTCATTAAGATCGGATTTTTTTTTTTTTTTTGTTAGTCACCAATCCTGAAATATCTAAATCACATTTATGTCCATAAAAAGTAACTTTAAAATGGAAGAATACAACATAAGGAATCCATGTAATGCAACATAATCCATGACTCATTTTCATTCACTCAGTTACTGGCAATGCTCAACAACACATGGCAAAGGCAAGACGAAGTAAGCCTAATAAAGTTCTAACAAAGTTGAAGACGAAGACTACAAAATGCTATTCCTTGAACGACTGATAACAGAAAAAACAAAAACCGCATATACCTCTCTGTTAATGATCAAGTAACCTTGTCCATCAAGCATGTACGATATCATCATTATTAAGTCATATTCTGCATCTAGAAATTTCAAAGAAAGCTTTGTGGTCTCAATATCAAATGCACAAACATGAACTTCAGCATGATGCAGAAGATCAGTCCTCTTCTCAAGCACAACACCGGTACTAGATACACTGACATCATACCAATGCCCTCAGCGTACATCTGAAAAGCATGGAATACTTTGCGTCAAAAAAGAACGCAATTTTATATTTTAACTTCAAAACCCACATGACAAAATGAGAAGCTACCATTGTCAATGGCAAAGTGGACATGGTAGGGAACATCATACTCACGAAGATCAACAATGCAATCTAGAAAGTCTTGAGGTTGTTGTTCTCTGCAAGTCAAACACCAAAATAGACTCAGGACCAGAAAAAGTGATAACCATTTGAAATGAGATGCCATTGGTCAATGTTATGCTGAATAACAAAGAAAAGAAAGTTTGCCAAACAACACACTTTTTGTGCAAACCATATTCAGATCTGCAATACAAAGCTTTAACATTTTCCTGTTAATATGGACTCATATGCTTCTGCGGAATCAAACTTGGCTTGGTTTCTTTCAACAACATGCAATAAATCTTTCTTGATGTCCATTAATCGTTGAACAGTATCAAACGATATTTTTAGGTAGGATTTGCATAAACCAGACAAATGATTTTTCTGTACATGAACAATTAAAACAATTAGAAACATTTATTCAGAGCAGTAAATTCATAAGGCATAACAAAACACATCCAAGAAAACCCATAACACTTAGTTAAACAGTGTAAAAGAACCCAATATGGTAGAACACATTTGCAGGCCATGTCATAGAAAACAACATTATAATCTTAACGGTGTTTTTCCTATAAGAAAACACCAAGAAGAACAATATGTTCACAAAGATCAATGCTGAAGTTAGAATAGAAATAGAGGAAACATTACTTACAAGCAGCAGAGGATAAGAAACACTAAATAGATGTTATTAAATTAATAAACGATGGCTACAATAAAAAGAAGCAGCAGCAGTCCATCACTAAGAACCGGAATAATATATAACCTTCTCACATAACCCAAAAAAATATTAATAAGAAGAAAAGTATTTGACGGGAAACAATGTCCCAAAGCAAATTCTTTCTAGCAAAAATAATTGCTTATGTTAAGTCAATATCGATAATTTGTTCTCAACAAAAAACAGAAGGAATTTTAACTTTGTGCTTTTTCTTACTGGGAATTGACCTAGCATTGATCAGCTCGTTTAGAACTGAGCGGTGTTGCAAGATATTTAGCCTAATATGGTCAATCTACTACTTCCAAAGAAAAAGAATCAACAACTTTTTTAAGATGAGTAAGTTCATTACGACAAATTATAATCAAGAGGTTTATGCTTGCCATTTAAGGGTTAACTGTGAACATATCTATATTCCTTCATCTTCAGACCACTTTAATTTCAGACTTGTCCAAATCTCCTCAGACTTAGGATTCAAATTCTTTCCATTTCAATCATCTGACTTCCATTGACCGGGAAATAAGTACATTCATAAAACTTAATCAAAGTGACTCATATTCATAAAATTGGCCAACATTTATCTCACTCTCAAAAGATACTATTTTTTCTGTATTTTCTGGAGGGGACTGCATCTACTTCAAATACCCACCCAATACTCCTTCCAGTAACCTCCACTAGATGCACACCTACAACTCATTAGAGTAGCATTAGAAGATTTCTTTCCCTGTTGACCATGAATCTACAGTTTTCTCTTTCACTAAAAGAAGATTTCCCTGACTACTTGAGTCGAGACTCAAGACTGATCGCTGCATTTGCATCCAATCAAGTCAAACCCATAGGAACCAGCAACCATGGAAGTTTTATAGTTCTTGACCCAACACCTCAGCAAACTAGTCCTATGATTTGACGTATCAAAGTTATTTTTCGTATTAAAATAGTCATTCACTTGTGTATATTGTATGGAGTTAGTCACGCCTTGTAAAATGAACTTGTTGGCAATGTGTACAAGTGTACGAGCATAGATGATAATTAAGATGGAATATGCTGGCTCAAATAACGGAACTTCAGATCCCAAATGCAACTGTCATATATGAGAATAAAGTTTTTGGCCAAAGTATGTATGTCTGAAAAAGTATTTTGCGAATATTTAAATCTTGTATATGATTGAGATTCTGATCCTATGATTGAGTTAGGAATTTAACGATACCATGACCTATACTCGATTGAGAGTCGACAGCAGAAAAACTTTATTACATACATATACGACTATATGAGTTTATTCAGTATATTAATTTATCTGTATCTGAAGGTTATGACATCTTATTAGAGGTCACTCATGATTATTGGGAATTTGTTTACAAAAAGTTGTACCGAAGAGATACTAAAGAGTTAGTATCCATCCATATTCATATCACAATAAACCTAGAGATCACACATATTAGTCGATTACTTGATGATGATGATAATTGCTATTATATAATAATTATTAATTTATAAAATAACGTAAATATAATTTACGGATATTTTTTATATTGATATATATATAATATTTTAATATTGATTAAAATAATAATATTATATTATATATATATATAATGTAATAATTACATATTTATATATTAAAGTAATATTTAAATAAATAAATAACCATTATATGTTTATATTATTATTAAAGTAATAATAATATAATATAATATAATATATGTATATATTCATATACATATGTATATATGTATATCTATACACACACACACACACACATACATATATATATATATATATATATATTTATATATATTGAAGGGAACAGGGCATAAAACCATGCTCTGATTTGCATTCACAGTGGAAACGTGACACGTGGGATTAATTTTCGATCGCACGACCGCCGCTAGGGAAGACATGTCTGTCACGCAGATATGTGGAATGGCTTCCCATGGATCTACATATATCCATATGTATATTTTTAGTATTTAAAATAATTTTAAATATAAACATATAATACAAAATTCAGAAGTCTTACTTCTTTCCTTTGTAATCCGGAACAACAAGTGAACTTTTTGATTTGCTATCGAAGGTGTGCACATGTCAATATTAGTGACGGTAGTTCCAGCTTCGTTATAGGATATTTAAGGTTGAGCTTCACCAAGCTTTCTCTCTCTAGCCTTTCTTTCTTCTTCCATCTTTTGTTTTTGGTTCACAACTAAGCACACACAAAATCTTTCTCTAAAGAAATTACAAAGAGAATGAAGAAGATGAAGCTCTCAGTTAAAGGAAACATTGAATCTCATGCTAAAATTCATTCGTTAGTCTTAACACTTAAGTCTTTCACTTATTTTTATAACAATTCAATTGCCCACTTATTGTCTGCCGACCTTCTCATTTAATTGCCTATTTGCCGACTTTTCATTTATCAAATAAACAAAAGACATGTGTCAATTTGAGAGAAGAAGAAAAAGAGTGTTAGATATTTATATAATTATATATATATTATATCATTACACTATATATATAAATATCTTATACATATATTATTACTTTAATAATATATATATAAATATTTAATATAATAATCATTTACATATATATATATTATTAAAGTAATAATATATGTATAAGATATTTATATATATATATATATTAATAATCATTCTTATTGATATTTTAATATTACGTTAATCAATATTAAAGTATTATATCAATATATAACATTATCAAAATATCCATAAATCATATTTACGTTATCCTATAATTAACCGAAACATTTTCCACGTTTATGTATACTAACTCGTCTCTGCTGAAAAATATATTCTTTATAATAAAGAATCAAATTGCTACCCAGTCAAACAATTAAAATAACATTATTAATCAATTAATAATTATTGTATAATAACAAATGTCATCATCATTAAATAACCGACTAATGTGTGTGACCCCTAGGTTCATTGTGAACTGGACATGGATGGATACGAACTCCTTCGTATCATTTTGGTACAACTCTTTATAACCAAAGTTCTCAATGATCATGACTAACCTCTAGCAAGACGTCATAATCCCCAGACACTAATGAATCCATATAGTCGTACGTGCGTGTAGTAAAGTCCCTCTACTATTGATGTAATGCCCGCAATTTTAAAAATTATAATTGTAGCATCTACAGTATATAAAAAATTTAATCAAATAATTTGATATTATTTGATTAATTAAAATTTTATGTAACTTATAATTTTTGGGTAAATAATTG
>JAXCLQ010070664.1:0-13946 GCA_035584115.1 Cedrela odorata
AATTTTTGCCTACCAAAAACTGTCACTAGTTCGAATTTTTGCCAAGATTTAAGCTCACTTCAATAGTATATATATTTTAACACTTTTATCAATTATAAAGGATTCCTTAAAACTAAGTAATATAAATTTGGAATCATTGTAAAACAAAATTAATTTATTCATTTGTTGGAATTCAACCAAGTCATACCTAAGTACGTCGGCGGTGCTTCAATTAGCGATTTATAAGACACGACTTATGTTAGATTTCATGATTATCATTGGATGAATAAATAAATAAATATATACACTGTATTGTACTTTATGGATTCGAATTTCGAATCTGATTACTCAAGTTACGAACACCTACGTGATATTTACTACACAGCGAGCGACTTTAAACTTGCAATATGATAAATTGGCAATGTATCCCAACTTAAGTTTTTGGTGATACACTCTATTATGAGTTTAGTTTCTACTGCATGTTACAGATTCATATTCGAATTTGATCGCTCAAGTTATAACTAATTTTTGCCAAGTGACGCAACACAATAAGATACAAAGCATAACAAGGCAGTCCACATTTCTAAATTTTCTAGACATTCATCGTTGAGTATCTTAATCTGATTTTCGACTATATCGTTTCCCTATGTGTCTAGTTTTTATAGAATTTTGCAACTGATCAATCTGAGGCCTAAAACTCACTTAGTTTTTATTTTTCCGAACCCTATTCGAAAATTTCCAGCAATTGACACTCGCGATTTCACCACCTTATGCTCCGCTCATGTCCGCTACCCCATATCATATATTAATACTTCATTTCTACATTATAGATACATTAACAATCATCATACTCGCTAAATAAGTAAACCATGCATTAACGACACCACAATTTTAAAATTTTAACGTATAAACTTTACCAACACATTGTCATTCACAAGCCAATCCTACTAACACAAATTAATATTCTTTAAAGTCAATATTAAACAGAAACTCACTTATCTTATCACCTTGCTTGCTGGAAAATCCAGAGATTCTTTCCTCTTCTCCTTTCGTATCTCCGCTTCTCGTTCCAGCATTTCGTTGAGCATGTTGCTTTCTATTTTCTTTCTTTGTTCTTTCTCTCTCAATCCTTTTTCTTAATACCCACAACTAAACCAATCAATTCAAAATCACAACACAAAACAAAAATCAACAAATTGGCCAAACCTATTTTAGTTTCCCTCAATCTTTGTCTTCGGTAATTCCTTCATTTTCTCCATTCACTCCATTCACGGTTTTTTTCTTTCCCCCACGATCGGAAATTGCTTTCTTCATTTCATTTTTCTTTTTCTTTCCCTTTAGCCAAATTTTCTTCCTCATCCTCCCCTATGGCCGCGACTTCTTCTCCCTCTCCTCTCACGTCACGGTTTCTTATACTTCTTCTCCATCTCCTCACTTGTTCTTTCTTCTTTGGTCGGATTTCCCCCTCTCATGGCCGAATTTCCCCTCTCTTTCCTTGCTTTGGCTGGATCTTCCCTCTCACAGGTTTGGGTTTCTTCCTTCGTCACATGGTCGAATTCATCTTCACGGGAATTTCTTCCCTTCTCTTACTATCCGTCCAAGTCCAAAACAAGAAACACCTTCATCTCTTCTCAATTTGTCTCTCATTGCTGAAATTGGTTTCTCCCCCATTTGCTCTTCCCGTAACTCTGTATTTTTATTGTAATGAATTGTACTATAATGAATTAAATGTAAACATATACTATGTTTGGTGCAGTAACAAATTGAACAGGATAAAAATTAAATTATTTAAAATTAAATTATTATTTATTAAACAATAAATAAAAAATAGGATATAAATCCTATATAAATAAATAAATATATATATATATATAGTTTATAGATTAAATAAATGCGTAATCTATGAATAAAAAAAATTAAAAAAATAAATGAGTAGTACACAATACGTTAGATTAGATCACATTAGTGTGTAATGACTTTAAATGAATATTCTTATAAATAGGCTAAATTAGATTGAATTATACTACATTATAATATATTAAATTTAATACAATAACATGTTTGGTACAATAGTATATTAAATTTTATTTTAATCATTTTTATATTATTTATATTAATTAATATTATATTTAATTAAACATTTAAAAATAAAAACATTTTAATATTAAATATTATATTTTATGGTAATAAAATAATATTTAGTTATTAATACTAGATAATTTTAAATGTTTAAATATAAAAATTATTTTTATATATTTAATATGGTTAAAATGTTATTTTTATTAGTATAAATATACTTTTTATTTATATTTAATATGATGGGTTTTTTTTTTTAAAATTATTTGAAAGGAAGAATGGTGTAATGTAGTGGGTGTGAAACCTATGCCCATTGACTGGGTCTTCTTTTTAATGTCTGCACTGCATTAGTTTCAAAATGAATGCAGTCCACAATTGTTTACATTTTATTAAACAAGTGATTAGTTATTTTTTTGTAAATAATTTTTATACGGAATGCACCTCAAATAATTAATAGTTAAATATATAAATAAATATTGATATTTTTAATTTAATACTTATATATATATATATTATATAATGTTAATTTTTATATTACTAAACGGATACTTATTAGTAGTTATGTAATGTTACTTATTACGTTGAAATGGGCGCTTAATCAATCTTGTACAGAAATGTTAAAAGTCTAACAAGTAAGCTGAAGAGCCACGTGGGTTGGCAAACCTCGAAATTAAAAGATTTAAGAGACTAAAAAGTTTATGACAAAAATAAGTTGGCTAACAAAATCAGGTGGATTGGTACCAACGACAATAAATTTCTTTACGCGTCAGAAAATAACCATATATGAAACACAAGCAGCTTAATTGTAAATAGCAGCATAACCTAATAGAATTCGTATCGTAATTTATTAATGAAGTAATACTATTATATATATATATATATACATACATACTTTGAGAACAATTGGTACAGTTGAATATGCAGGAGTACAGTATTCTGGTAGTAGTCTTATTAATGAAAAAAATAAAACCAAAATGTGAAATTAATGGATGATAAAATTTAAGGTGAAGACTGACTACCCACTTTGTAGGTAGTGACATGACTCCAAATAAATTAAATTCATTAATTTAATTAATTCAAAAGCATAAGGATTGTATGTATGGGTATGCCAATATCAATTATGATAATTAATCAAGGATATTGTTGTGAGTGAGTTATACTGCTTATTTTATGGCTATGCCAACAATTCCAATATTTAATATATATATATATATATATATATATTATCAATTTAATTTGTCTTTGTAAATTGCAATATATATTAGGTACGAGTCTGATTCAATGTCTAAAATATTAATGCAATTTATAAAATATTAGGCTTCCTCTAACTTAAATTTTCTTATTGAAGTTAAGACACAAATTTTTATTTAATTTTTACTTGTAACTATATATATATATATATTAATAGATTTCTTAAATTTAATGAGAGTAGATATGATCTGTAATGAACCTATAACAGACTTAGTTTGACTGAAAAAAATGTTTGTAATTAAAAAAAAAAGAGGACAAAAATTCATTCATTATATTGATATATAAAATCCTATCTAGTTTTATATTGTAAATAATTTAAGTTAATACATCCTTATCCTATAAATATATTTTCAAGAAACAAGTAAATTTTATTCTTTAGTTTGGGTGGTTTTATTCTTAGTTTTCTTGGGATTGTCTGGTCAAAAATACATTGTAACAAGTGGATTATCAATACCCATTGTATTTTTATTTTTATTTTTACCTCAATTTTGATATTTGTATGCATATTAGCACATTATAGAAATTTTGACATCAATAAATAACACAAAAGATTTAAAATTACGAAGAGCTCCTGTCAATAGAGAATTGTATTCAAATTCATCTTTAATTTACAAATTAAAAAAAAAAATCAAGTTGCTAATAAAAAGAGAGAGAACTATCGATATCGATGTTGCCTTTGGCAGTCATTTATTAAAGGAAAAAATTTTTGAAAATAATCATTTTTGATATTTTGTTTATCAATCAATTCTAATTCAATCTTACCAAATGGTTTAATTTCAAATAATTTGAACGATTTTACTCTTATGATCAACTACATACTACAGTATTTTCGCTACAGTGTATGTGCTATAGTATACAAAATTTTTAAAAATTAAAATTAATAAACTTTAAAATAAGAAATAATACAAAATAAAAAAATTAAATTATTTATTTAATTAAATTTTTATAATAAATAATTTTTTTACAATATACTTAATAAATAATAAGTAAAGAAATTAATTTTTTTTATTTTGTTAAAATCCACAATTTTAATTTTAAAATATACTTAATAAATAATAAGATTTTAACAATACTGTAGCTACACGGTACTATTACTACAATACCGCTCGAGCAAAGGCTCGGGCCATTTAATTAAATAAATAACTAAAAATTTTATAAAATATTATCTTTGCGGATACTATAGCTACAGTATATATAGGTACAATGATTTTTAATTTTTTTTTCCTTTTTATAGTTCTTTATTTAATAAAATTTATATAACAAATAATTTCTTTATTTTTTAAACATACATATGATAAATAATAAGTGATGAAATTATTATTTATTTTTTGTAATTTTATAAAATTATAAAATAAAAAATATAGTAAATTTAAAATTTTAATTTTTTTTCAATTTCTTTATTTTAAATATTTTTATTATAACAAAAATTAAAAATTAAAAAATAATAAAATAACTAATATCTTAATTAAATTAATTTTTGTTTTTTTATACTTTTTCTAATGCTTTTTTTCAAAATAAATATAATAAACAACATTAAAAAAAAAAAAATTGCTCTAGCTCGAGCAAGGTTGGTTCTCAGGCCAACGACCCGAGCTAGGACTGTGCTTGAGTGAAATTAATGGGGGTACTGTAGCTATGGTGCCTCATCACGTGCCCTAATTTTTTTTAATTAATTTACAAGTTATTTTTTTCTATGTATTTTTTGGTTTTTTATTTTTTTATAACTTTTTTATTAGCTACAAATATTAGTTATTTTGTTTTGTTTTATTTTTTTTAAAAATTTTTGCTATAGTAAAATTATTAAAAATTCACTGTTGTTTAGTGATTTTTTAAAATTCCATGTTTTGAAAAATTGAAATTATATTTTTATTTTTTTAAAATTTACATAATAATACATTTTATTTTTTAAAAATTAACATTTTTATGTAAATTTAATTATAGTATAATTGATCGTAACTAAATTTAATTTTACGAATTATTATTTATTCTGTAAATTTAAAAAATAAAGAAATTAAAATTAAAAAGTTAAAATCGTCTAAATTACTTAAAATTAGACCATTTAATAAAATTAAATTAGAGTTGATCAGATTGATAAATAAAGAGTCAAAAATGGTAATTTTTGAAAATTTTCCTTTATTAAATATTGCTGGCTAGAGAAGAATCTTAACTGCCAAATTGTGGGCAAACAATCGAACACTAAATACTCAAAACTACAAATAAATACCTATTGAGCTATACATATATTTCTATTTAGTTTTCAACACCAACACAACCTATGTAATAAGTTGTGCATGTACCTTAATTCTATTAATGAATTTGGTAGGTATGTGATTTTCAAATTTAAAGCCAATCTTGAGATTAATGTGGTTGTGCATGTACGTCGCCAAAGGTTTGCCTTTTTGAATTTTAAGAATTAAAAATATATTAATATGATCATTTAATTTTGAAGAAGATTAAGCATAAACAAAAATATAAGGGACAAGTTTTCTCTTTCAACTTAATTTTGAAGAAGAATAAAATACACATTTCCTTAATTTTGTAGCCCACATAATTCAGGCTCATCATCTTCTATAACTATTTGGACTAAACTTTATCAAAAAAAGGGATAAAAATAAATTCATGTTTGATGGCATCCAAATAATTAATTAACAGATTTAAAGAGCGCGCGGTGAAGAAGACTGAAAAGTAGACATAAAAATAATAAAACCATAAATATTATTGCATTCTTAAATGCATGTTATGTCAGTTTCATCCACTCAAATTTGGTTCCCATCTAAAATAAGAGCTCCACTCACCTGCCTTTTCACACTTCTCATCAAAATTCTTTAAATTAGGGTGGGTTTAATTGCTTATCAGAATTATCATTTATAAAAAAAAAACCATTTTATTCTCAAGAATAAATTCTTTCATCTGCCATTGTTTGCTATTATAACATATTGTCAATGCATAAGAAAAACAAATATAATTTATAAATATTTGACAAATTTATATTGAATGTTTATATCTATGCAAATTCAGACACCAACAAAGATCCCCAATCTCCTAACTATCTTAATTTGAGATTTTATTATCTAAGCCCTTGTGTTTTTACTTTTTATTAAGGGCATAATTCACCAGATTTTTACCAACTATACAACGGCAAAATAAAAAACTTAAAACCTAAATTAATTAATAGAAAAAAAAATTAATGACTGAGACCCTTTTAATATAACATAACAAACTATATTCTTATCCAATAAATGCAAAAACTCAAAAACAGAATCCCTATTTGAAATGGCCCCAGAGGATAAACTATTGTTTTTTTTTATTTACAGCAATGAACGGAATTGAAATAATCCATGATTCAATTTTGAATACCCAGATAGAATACACAATGAACTAAATCATCACTGTACTCCGCACGTATGGAAGCAAGAATTGTTCCAAATATGCAAATCTAAGATGAGCAGAAAGTTTCCCCAGTCCAAAGCACAGATATAACAGTAATCGAAATTTTAACAGCAAGTGTATCCAAGGGAAGGCAACTTTCAGTTTTAATCAATTTCTTCTACACATATTATGAAAGCAATATAATAATACTTTCTCACTTTTTGGATCTTTTTTATTTCCGGCCTGGTATCAAAATTATGCATATTTGAGATCTTAGTTTCTTGTTCTACCCAAGCTAGCTTGGATATTCTATTATAAGTTAGATGTTATACAAGAATACAAATATCATTTCGATTATCAACAACTTCAGATGGGCATGGTGATCCTTTAACATCATGAATATTCCTATTCAAGTAATTAAGAAAGAAAGATATAAACCTTAAATCAAAATAAAATTTCAAAGACAAATTTGGCAGAAAGACGAAGGTTTTACAACTTCAACATACCATAATCATCAGACAGTAGCTTGTAAAAGCCCTTGCCTAGTCTTCCAGAATCTGCAGTCGTTCAAGCTCAATAACATGCTCAGTCATATGGCTTACAGTGCTATTTCTTGTTTTGTTAATTTCCCTGCATTGCAACAATTGTTCCTGAAGACTTCGCACAAGTTCATTAAGTCTCTGAATGTTCTTCTCTTGCGATAAGATAATCTGCAACAGGTGATAGTATTTTATAAATTTAACTGACTATTATATGACTCCAAGACCATGTTAGAACCTTATCAACGTAACATCATAGACTTGCTTGAAGTAAGAAGCTGCCAAAACTCTAATGTTACATACCATACTCAATAACATGAGGTTAAACCATTCGTTTAAAGATTAAACTATAAAGGAAAAAGTTTGTAATGAAAGAAGCTGCCAGAAATTAGTCTGCAAAATTAAGAAATTTGGGAGAGCAAGTCAGAGCCAGCACCAGAATCAGACAGAAATTAAGGGCAAAGAGAGGTAAAGCAAAGAGGAAATCCAACCGTAAGAGTTAATCTACGAATAAATAAGAATCAATGATAATCTTATTGCAGAATTGTTAAAAGTCGAAAAAGTAACCTGCAGTGTTGGCCAACCTCAAGAAATTGAATGTATTCTTTAAAAACTAAAGATTTAAAGTAACTAAAAAGTTTATGATAAAACTACCTTGTCTAACAAAATCGGGTGGATTGGACAAACTCTATCACTGAAGATGATAATCTATACCAATGCAAAAAATTTCTGTGCACATCAGAAAGAACCATAAATGAACACAAGCAGCTTAACTGTAAATAGCAACATAACCTAATAGCATTCATACCACAATTTGACTTTGATGAAGTGACTGACTATGCATGTAGTATGAATCTCAAGAATGACGAGAATTAAGAATGCGATGCACAAATTTGAGTATCACTGAAGCAATACTATTGGTCTTGATGAGGTACTGGGCACTACCTAATAATGCCAGAACAAGGGCTTTAATGTTCAAGAGACCTTAATGACAATGTATGTGGCTAAGAGAAATTTAAAATATCAAATTAGGCTGATAGGTTGGTATTTATAATAATGAATTAGGCTGATAGAGCACCACACTATCTCAAGAAGGATCAATTAAGCGAACTTTTATCTAATCAACTACTGAAAAAAACATAATAATAATCATAGATAGGATCCTTAATCATTATGAAACAAGTGCTCATCATGACAAGCACAAATACCCACCGGGCTATTGTTTCTATTTTTAATGATTTGGGGCAAGGAGTGAAGCTTTATCAATTCAGAAAAGAGTTCAAAATACAATTGAATAAAGTCTCAGGTCTATTCTTGCTGCAGACCACTAAACTGATACAGGACCTTCAAGCAGGGATGACACCTGAACACAATGTAAAATGATATGGCAGATGGCAATCCCACCAGTGAAGAAAAACAAATTTCAAAGTTTGATCCACAATACTATAAGATTTCTGCTATATGTGGACTTTAGATTTTGAGGAAGCAAAGTTGCACACAAAATCAAACGCAAATAAGTGTAAATAGATGTTAACTGGAGTGGCCAATAATAAAAGCATTAATAGGGTTCCTGATTCAGCAAGAGTAAAGATTAGTCATATGAATTTTATAGATTCAGAGGTACAACAAACAACTTCAATCTAAAATAAACTACATTCAGAAATCAAGCAAAAACTTAAAAAACACAAGACTTATTACCTTCTCCTTAACAGCTTCTTCCCTTTTTAAAATTTGGTGCTGCTTCTGGTTGACAGTTGGAGTCGTGTCAAGGTCAACAAAAAGTTGTTGTCGCCACTCAAACTGAGAGGTGATTATGAGTATAAGCAACAGAAAGACGAGTAACAAGGGTCTTGACATCATTACAAGCAGCTTTCACAAAACCTGTTCAAGAACTAAATAATCAGGTCAACAAACCCAAAGGATTACCCATACTACAACTCTCCATTTATTTGCTGAGAAAACAAAGGAAAACAAACTTCATAGCAAATTTGTAATTTAATGTTCTGACTTTCAAATCTACATACATATCTAAACTTGGCTTCCAGAGTCACACACATCCAGAACTCCTAGAGAACGAATTACCCAAAATCCAAAAGTCGAAATTTTCCATTAAGCTACGCAGCGCGAAATCATAATAAATAAATTCATTATTCATGGAAAATGCCCAATCAAAGAGTCAACACAGCAAATTAATTATGTATTCTAATATTGGTCCGTGCCTATCGAACACTTAATTTGTTTCAATTTATCAACATTTTCGCAACAAATAAACTTAAATGAACTAATTTTATCATCGAAGAGAAAGGGGAAATTACAAAAACTGAAATCAAATTGAAATAAGGAGTGAACTTACTGATCGAAGTTGAAAGAACACCCTAATTTCATAATCGATCAAGGCATCCGCAAATCCTTATGCTTGAGTACTGGAAGAATTTGTAATGCGTTGTTAGTTTTCTTGGGGCTAATAGAGAGCCAGTAAGCGCAGACGCCGGAATATTGAAAAAAGAACACGTTTTACTGCGGTAGTTCTACTGTACTTTACTATATTCTCGAGTTTTTAGTTTCATCAAGTAAAATTAAAATATATCATATGTCCTATGTTCTCTTTTTTTAATTTTAATTTTTTAAAAATACACTACCAGACATTATTTGAAATTCAAAGCAAAAATAATTTCTCTTAAAAATAATAAATAAAATTCAAAATCACTATTTTTTTTTTAAAAAAAAATATTAGACAGATCCAGAAGGAAAATTAAAATAAAAAAATTAAGAATATATTTAATAATTATGTTTTATTTATTTATTTATTAAAATATTAAAATTCTTAACTTTTATATCCTTCTCATTCTTCACTAATTTATATGTCTTCAAAACTTGTAACAATATAATGGAGGATATATATATATATATATATGTACTTTGTGTAGTTTTAAAAATATAATTAATTAAATTGATTATAATATTAAATAAACCGTTATTATTAATTAAAAATATGTAAAATTAATAATTATAAATTAAAAGTCACAATATCTTAATCTCAATCAAATATACTATTCATTTATTTAAATTAACCATCTTCTTGAAATAATCTATCCCAATTAGAGCCAAATTGATTTCAACTGATCAAATTAAACTTAAAATGTCCAAATCTTATCCAATAGATATAAATTTGGTTAATTACTGTTGCTGCTAAAAAAATAAATATGTCATGTACCATGAAACTTTGGTCATAAGATAAAAAGTCAAAAAAAAAAAAAATAATGGACCCAAAAAACTGTTCCTTAGATAATCTTCAGAATGCCAGAATCACTTCTCACAATCTCCACTTTAATTCCTGATTATAGTCACCATTCTTTCCTTAAGTGGTTGCATTTCTTTCAGAAAATAAGAACCTCTACAAGTAAAGTTGTCACTTGTTAACCTCTAATGATCAGCATTTCTAGACAATGATTTATCTAGGGATGGAATCTTTGTCCCGGGCTCAATCTCCGATCCCGAATTGTCTTTTTGTATTTTTAAATTTATATTAATTATTTTCATTTTTTTAATTTTAATTGAGATAAAAATTATCCTTATTCATATTTTTATATTATTTAAACTAAATTAATAATTACATGAAAAATAAATAACAAAACAATTACAATAACAATTTACAAATTTTAAACATAACATTATAAATATTACCATCAATAGTCACCATTTATCATTCACCAATATTACAATGATATGATTTATTTTATAAATACCACTTGATTTTTTTTTTCTTTTTTCCATAAAAGAATATGATGCAAATAAAACAATTGATCATAATCACCAATTTTTACTTTATAAATCTCTTAATCCTCAATTTTATTGGGACTTTGTACTACTTTTATTAAACAATAAAAACAATAAACTTAGGAATTAATTAATTCTTACATTATTTACAAATACCACTTCCTGAAACTAGAAAGTTGTGCCAATTTTTATTTATTTTTCTTGATTGGACACTAACTCATATATAAACAAAGTAAAGAGTATTAATATTTAAACAAATGAAGTTAGACCAAATCAAAGGCCAGAGCCACTGATTTCATGATTCAAATGAGATAATAAACTGATACAGTGACATTACTAAGATTCTCAAGTAATTAGGTCAGAACATAAACAAAATTTAAGTTCAAATGTAACATGTATCAAGATAAATTTTAAATTTATATGATAAAATCACATAATGTATTGCTTATTATTTTTATATGTTAATATGTACATCAAATATAAAGTTTAAATTAATTATTTTTAATTTTTTAAAATAATGTGAAAACGTAGATGCAAAGTGGAATCGAGGATTGTTCTCATCTCCGTCCTCACCCCAAAATAAAAGCAAAGATCATAATAAATTCCTGGCCTTGGCTCGTTTTTCTATTTGGAGAAAAATTTGGTCCCAATTTTGGCTCCGAATAGAGTGGACTCATCTCTACGAGGATTTTCGTCATCCCTAACTTTTATTTTAATAATTGGTGTTAACTTTGTAAACGTATCAGCTAAATTTTATGTGGAATGAATCTTCACCAATGGTGCTTAGTAGTCTCTTTGATTGCTTCAATAGTTTTCATAAACTCAACTTCTGCAGTAGATAATGAAACACCCAATTTCATATTTACTTAATCAATTATAATGAAACACCCAATTTCATATTTATTTAATCAATTATGATTACATAATACTACATCATTTCATAAAAAATATTAATAATACATGATTCTTAATTGACTATCATGTCATAATTCCTTACATATACATAGAGTTATTTACATAACAAGTTCTAAATCTTACAATTACTCTATTAATTACCTATAATCAAAATTTCTTCTACACCTATCTACCTGTTATGCCTCCTTTCTTCTTTCATAAATATTATTATTTGGAAAATAAAATTTTTACAATAAAGAGTGAGATAAAATCTCAGTAAATAAATTATGCAAATTTTTCATATATCGATGTGATATACAACATATTTATTTCTTTTTCAAAGTAAACATATATATTTCTTTCCAAAGTAAACATATATATTTCCTTTCCAAAGCAAACATATTTATTTCTTTTCCAAAGCAATTATATTTATTTAAACAGATCAAAGAATTTTCAAACTTTCTAATAACACATGAGTTCATTCATATTTTAAATATTTCCAGAATAACTCATTAGTTAGTGTCATCTGCATTCATAATGACTCAGATTTAGAACTTGATCACATGTTTCGTTTAAAGCGGATATTTTTATATTAGTTATAATAGAAACGTGCATTGCACGTTAAACAGAAACGCACATTTCGCGTTAAACAGAATTCTAAATAGCTCGCAAGTCCCATTTTGACACGAAACCCGGCCAAGTTAGAATAAACATTAACTAATAACTAGAGCCATAAAATCATTTTCATTCATAAACATTTATAAATCGACATCATTTTCAATAATCATTTTATGAATTTGATATCAACATATAAAACATTCAAAATTCAAAATTTTCATATTATTTTCAAACACATGCTCAAATATCATATTATTTCAAAAACAGTAAAAATACATGCATGATTTACTTACAACAACAGGAGGGTAACCACTTCCATTAATGATCCTTCCACCTAACTTGATCTTTCTCTCGGATTCTCGTAGCCTAATACCACAAATATATAAATCATGTCTTCTACTATTAAATAAATCAATATAAATATTTTAAATGTGATATTTGTAAAATTAGTATCTAAAATTCTTTAGTTTTACCCCTATCACTAAGTTTTACTAACTAAGTCATTTAACTAACCAAAATTTAATTTTTTATCTGGTTATAAAACTTACTAGTAATTGAAATTTAAAAGAAAAATGCTTGAATTTGGAGTAATTCGGCCTGAATTTGAGAAGAAAAAAAGAGAGTAAGGTTCTATTTCTTTGAAAATAAAATAGTTGAATGGCTACTGGAATGGGAAGAAGATCTGCAAAATGAGATATATGGTGGGATGCAAAATATCAATTAGGTCCCTTATTCTTTTTAATATTATAAAAATAGTTTAAAATTTTTAAAAATTTTCATTTTAGTCCTTTAAAAAAATTCTAAAATAACCTTTTATATTTCAAAATCTTTACAATTAAGTCCAAAATTAATCCAAACATTATTTCTTTAATCTAAAAGTTACTTATAACTCAATTTTATAACATTAATTTTGGATCTAAACAAATAACACTATTTTAAATTTAAAATTCAATTATTTACTCAAAAATTATAAGTTACATGAAATTTTAATTAATTAAATAATATCAAATTATTCGATTAAATTTTCTATATGCTGCAGATGCTACAGTTACAAATTTTTAAAATTGCGGGCGTTACAATTCTCCCCTCCTTACCAAAATTTCGTCCTCGAAATTTGATAAGTATCTTATTCATTCCGTATAATTCAACTAATATCCATTATATTTACCTATAATAACTATCTTATGAAACTACTACCATGCAAGTAATTAAACTGGTGCACTTGATTAAACTCATTTTAATTACAACTACCATTCGAAATGTATAGTAACTTAGCCAAATTAATATATAATTAATGAACCTATTCTTCTAATATGCATTCGTTGATGGTAGTAACAAATATCATTCTTAATAATTCATACTTCAACTGAGAAATTTCAATAACTAGTTCTCATAAAATCGTATAATCTTAAATCATAGATCTTATTAACTTATAGTTCAATC
>JAXCLQ010070665.1:0-13945 GCA_035584115.1 Cedrela odorata
ATGTGTTAAAACTTCTAATTCATTTATCATGTTATTTTGTTGAATATACTTCACAAAAATGTATATAAAAATAACAACGACACCATCTCAACTTTCAACACAAATCAGGCTGTTACATATTGTTCCCTTACCCACCCTTTTTCTTTTCTGTAGGAACTTAAGGCAACGAGAGCAAAACAAAAAACAAAATAAATAAATAAACATAAGCTCAATATTTGATTACTGCCATTAATCGTACATGTATAGGCTAGGCTATCATTGCCAAACCCTGCTGATCTTGCTTCATGCAATTCAAGTGGATGTGCTGATCCAGCTACGCAACAACAATTGGACTTTCCTCCTGTTTGAGATCCATCTTGGCTTTTTCTGGGTGCAATCAAAACTTTGCTAACAAAATGATGGAAGCACAAAATGATCAAGACATTTTAACTTGAATTTGTCGATGAATGTTTATTAGAAATTCAACGTAAGATTGCCCGCCAGTAGGAATCTTGTCTTCAACCAAATATGAGAAGAACATCATTCCTGTAATTTAATGAAGTAAATCAAAATCATAATTCAATATGGCTATAATAGTAAGACTACATTAGAGTTCAGCTCATTAGCTAAAATCAAAAGACATTCACAAGGATTATATGGAAGTCAGAATGAAGCTGTATTAAAAATGAGGGATAATGGGTACAAAACTTTATTTTCAATAAGCTAAACATCACCATCTTGCATTCTGTAGTTTAATTTGCAGGAATGAAACATTATGTGAATAGGGTTGCAATCACTATTGGACATCTAATCATCACTTATGAACAATTAGAAGTCTTTTCAGTTGCTACTGGATAATGCAAGTCATGTCATAAAAACTTAATATACTAAAAGAGTAAAATAAAAGAAAGGACATGCAAATAGTTCTGGTGCAACAGAAATAAGGAACATGGTAGTTGTGAAATGGGGATGATATGACATTGCTGTTAAAACACAGGAATTGCCTTGGAAGATAGATAATTCCCTAATATTCTAATGTACTGACCTGAAGGATCTCCTTTCTTGCAAAGCTTTAAACTGAAAGGAGATAAAACAAAAAAAAAGTTACAAAGTATTAAATAAATTGAGACATCATTGATAGGTGATTAATTAATATATAACTGAAACAAACTGGGTACTTTTCTCTTCAAAAACGAAACACTAAAGAAAAAAATCAGTCATACCGTAGGTAGGAACATCTTTGGCGCCTCATCTCGTTTATGACATCATTCAATTTCTTTGATAATGGATTGTCATATTGCTGTAGCACAAACTGCACAAACAAGTTATTAGTCACAAAACAACATAAGCCATATCCCGGCAAATGCTCAGGGGACGGTGAAAAGAGTAAAGAAAATAGGGTAACTCAGCAAATCTACTTTCCTAATAAAGATTGGCTTAGTTGAAGTTCTTGTACACAGTTTATCCAACAATCACACAATTTGAGTATCACCAGGGACACATAACTATGACACATTATTATCAGAAGAGTAGTTAAGGACTAAATCTGAGCCCCAGCAACTATTTGGCATCATTATCAAATACATAGGCTGCAACTAAAATATTCATGCCCTTGATAAATCTCAATTTCCAGTAAACACCCTCTAATTTTACACCTATAAAATGTAAGCTCCCTGAATAAGAGAGGCTATAAAGTTCTCAAGTTAAATAATGTGTAGTCATCCGGAAATCAACACATGCTGCAGTATCCTGATAGTCTTATACCGAGGCAATACCAAACAGAAATATTTCCCAAATGCCAAGTTCTGGTAGTCCTGGGAGTAGGCGATAATACAACCTACTCCAAAACGATAACAGTAATACTAGTCAAAATTTATATATTTCCCAAGGATTAAAATCGAACTACCTGAGTTGAAATTTCATCAGCTGAGAAATTGCCGAATAGTTGATGCAAGATATTCGAATCCACTGAGCTCCCAATATATATTAAGGCATCCTCACCATTCTCAAGAAGATAGATTCCCTCATCGCTAACATGTTCACTAGAAAGAGGAAGGAATGGAGGAATAAGAGACCCGTCTTCTCCCTGCAATTATCAGATAGTTAACAAGGGTTTAAGGTACATATTTAGAACACTATAAAGCATAAAATAAGCTATAGTGATGAATACCTTAGAGTCAAGGTCGTGGATAGCCACCATTCTTGGGTACACAAATGGAACCGCCATTGGAATAGAAACAGAGGAAATGTATGATATCCAAAAAGATCGATCGTCTATTCTCCCGTCAATTCGCAGTCCTGTACTTTTAATTAATGCTTAAGAAAAACAAAAGAAAGAAATTTGTCAGTCCACACTATCCTTTAACAAATGATCTTTAACTAAAAAGGCTGAAACGAAAATATTTCCCACAACTAGAATCTCCTCATATTAGAGACCCATAGTGTTTGCAATGATATTCATTAGGACAGGAAACATCATTAACCACCAAAAAAGTGAAAGACTTTACAAACTTAGAATAAAAAAGTAAAATAAATCTACGTGAAATTTCATTCAATTCGACTTACTCACTAATGCAAAGCGTGTAAGGCTACTAAATTTACTCAAGTCAGCCCAATGTTTTACATAGTGTCATCTTAATCGATTTTATAGATTCCTAAACTACTAAAAATTAGAACATATATCAAAACTTTCAGTCCTCCTAACGCAATCCCTAACTATCCCCAAGGAACAATAATGATAATGAATAATAATGAGGAAAAAATCATTCAAGAATAGATGTTCTGTTACCATGCCAAATAACTCACACAGAAGTATTAGAGAACATGGAAAAATATACAGCACAAAAGACGGCTAGCTTTACATAATTGCTAAACAACATAATATATTCACATAGCTCAGTACAAATTAATGCACAGTAAAGTATTTACCAAGGGTGTATAAAGGTAAAAGCTTAAGAGCCTCTGGAAGAATAAGCTGCCCAGATGATGACACTGTCGCACAAAATTTACGATATGAAACCAGAGCACTGACACAAAGGTTCATCATTTGTTCCCGGATAGTTGCAAGTGGGGTGGAAGGAATTTCACTTGCCGCTACAAACACAGTAAATTGAACAAAGAAAGAGAAGCTGTGAGTTTTTATCACATAAAATAACAAGAATATGAACCCTGAAATTTCTAGAAAATAAAGAGCAATCAGCCAGATTGGAGCTCATGCCCCGGCAAAAAATACCAGAGGAGAAAAGAGCATGTGATGTTGCCATAAAAAATATAGATGAAAAAAAAAAGAAAAAAAATTACCACAAACACATTTATAATGCTGGAAAATAAGAAAAATGATAATCACAGATTCAGCTAATGTTCATAACATAATTGTATAGAAAGAAGAAATAAGACAGCAAAGACAAAATACATAAATAGAATCAATACCTTGCTTCATGAAACATGTAAACTGAGTATCCAAGTCAGCTGAACGGTAAAGATTACTTAAATTACTGGTGCATGGCAAAGATAAAGTTGTAACTCGAATTCTTCTTTGGCCATAAACAGTGGTATAGAGAAGGGCGCACTGATGAATGAAAGAACCATATCATCAACGAGTAAATTACGTCATTTTCAAAATCCTAACGGACCATACAAAAAAGCTTCATGTGGTAACAAGCAATATATGAATTAGAAACTGTAACAGATTATGGAAAAATTAGATTGTACAAACCCCCCACCGCCCCCCTTACAACAAAAAAAAAGATTGTACCTGAAAAGCACATTCCGAGCCATCCTGCAATTTATCATCATGCTTCAAGGTTACCATTATAGCTTTGTTACAGTCAATCTGCACAGTAAACAGGACGACATACTGGTTAAAATCTCAACACAAAAGAAGCTAGCAAAATATGCTCCATCACAGAAATCATAGAAGAAACTGCAATAGGAGATTGAAATCAGTATAGCACAAAAAAGCCAAGGTGGAGTGGCGTAAATTCAGTTGATTAGCTGTACTGAGACCATTACAAAAAGTGGAGATCTCACAAAATCATGTTAACATCCAGAAGCCTCTTCTCGGTGAAAGGTTTATGGATGTCTGAAAATAATAATAGTAATAATAATGGTGGTACTCATTTAATATGATTTTAAATTCACTTTGATGCTAGAGATAATCAACATAAAACAGTGGAAGTGCACCATTCTCCCTAAATCAGTTTCCACAGTGGCCTAAATTAGGGTAGCATGAGTCAAGTAAAGCTGTGACTTAGTCAACAAATTGACAGAATATACAAACCGCAGGTAGGTCAATGTCTGTTGGAATCCGTTTGCAGAAGTTCCCATGGTATTCTTGGACTTGGATACCCTAAAAAGATTATAACAAAATTAATCTACAGAACAAAGTCATTCTCAAAAAGGGAAACCGATTGTCTTTTGGTTGTAAAGAAGAAGCAACAAAAACTTGAGCATCCAAAAAGAACACCTGGCTGCATCTGACACGCATTACTGCCTCAAACCCTTGAGGCCTTGTGATGTTCCATCTAAGATCGTTGTACAATTTTGCAGGATCAGAAAGAGCTGAGAACGGATAGTAATAATAAACCTGAAAGGAATGAAATATTTAAAGTTATATGAAATAACTCAAAAACACAAGAAAATATTTTTGTTTTGGTGCAGGGTGGGGGGAAAAGCAGAAGAAAACAAACATTAAATTCTTCATTTTTCATTTTCTTTCTATCCAAGTTTGCCATTGGGTCACTTTAGATTTTTCAGATGCAACGGCATGATTCAGAACCCAAAAGTCAGTAACAGAAATAAAAAAGGGAAAAAATTCAAAAGAAACCATGGATATTTTAACATAAGCTACAAACATGGTCAAAGAAGGTTGCAAATATTAGTAATATGTCATGTCCAAAAATCAAAGAATATAGGTCCCAGTAATCATTCGTTTGGGCAACAACATTAAGATGCCTTTGGATGTGTGCGCACAGCAGTTTGCAAGTTTTAATACATATAAAATAGAAGAAAAAAGGTCCCAGTAATCATTCGTTTGGGCAACAACATTAAGATGCCTTTGGATGTGTGTGCACAGCAGTTTGCAAGTTTTAATACATATAAAATAGAAGAAAAAAGGTCCCAGTAATCATTCATTACGTTAGCAACGGTAAGATGTCATTGGATGTGGGGGCATGGCAGTTTTCAAGTTTTAGTAACTTTTTTTTCAAGTCCTATTATGTCCTAAAGTCAGAAGATAGGCCCCAGTAATCACTCATTAGGGTAGCAACAGTAAGGTGCTTATTAGCAGGCTCACAGTTCTTTGGTTCTACATCCTAGTAGTTGTTTCTGAAAGGCTGGTTTATTTTAACATGAATAAAATAGATATAAATACAAGAACCCAGTACCTGTTTCTTTCATCAGTGATTAAATTGAAGAAGACTAACAACATAATTTAGTGTAAACAACGGTTAGAGCTCAATTTTCGTTAGGACAAGCATTGAAAATATAAGGATCAATAATTCAAGCCAGTTTCTCAGAAAACACATCCAAGGATCAAACAGCCAATACCTGTCCTCCAGTAGTTTTCGGGATGACAGAGATGGAAGCAATGTCTACATAAGTCTGGGTAGTGATAAACACATCAACACAGACCTGAAACATGTTGAAAAAAGAAAAAGAACCCACATAAATTCATGGGCTATGCTCACCATAAATATCAACCAATACCTATGGTAGAACTTATATACATATCACGATCACAATGAAGTAAAAACAAATCACTCAGAAGTTAACCTGAAACTCCGCAAATTCAATTGCCATAGCCTTCAAAGTTTTATCTGCTGGTTGTAGTAGTTTATGTGCCTCCTGAAATCCAACAAACAACATGATACTTCAACCCAAAAGTTACAAAGTGGAAATATGAAAACCATGGGAGGACTAGGAAGTAGAGGAAAATCTGCGAAGACATATCTCACATAATTTATGTAAAGCTACTTGTGCATTGATTCCTTTTCATTTTTTTTTCCTAATTCACATCATGATGGCAAGGTAAATCTCTTAATTCCTTGGAACAAAACTAAAATGCCAGGCAGCCACTACAAGAGGAAAAGATGCACAATTAAACCTACAAACTATAAAAGAAGTGGGAAGCAAAGAAAGTTCAAGCAACTTTTGAAAAACAAGATTGGCTTCATAATTATGAAGTCATCTCTATTTGGCATATTATGAAGCATCTCTAATAGAATCCTGGAACAGATGTATTGGGACCTCAATAAATCAATTTCTTGTACAACTGAGATCCTCTTTCGTCGGACATAGCATCTACTTTTGTGATCATTTGGAGGCAAGAAAGAATGTAATGGTTTCTGGTAATCACATCAAGCCAATTATCACTATATAAAGCTTCATACCTAGGAGAACCTAGTGGAAGAGTCTGCACAAGTGATCTACTGGTCAGCTGTTCTCATGTAATAATTATATTCTCATGCATAAAAGGCAATTATATGCTGTATTTTAACTCAATAACAAACAGATGGCAGGTGAATACAACTAATAAATTCATACCTTTTCTCCCGCTGAGATATTACTTCTTCCTTCAGCCTCTCGGGCAGAAAGGGCTCCAATACCAACTGAAGGCAAGACTGTATGAATACCGTAAATTTATCAGAAATTACAAACTGTTTCATAAACACAAAAAGGAACATAAAGCAGCACTGTTTCTAGATCTTTTACATGCAATCATGTGCAAACATAAACTAAAACAACTATGTTACAACAATCACGCATTTGAATAGAAAATTAACAGGAAACTTGCAAAACAGCATAAGCTTGCCTGATTGAAAGACTAACAGTTTCCCTCCAGTACTTTTCATTGCCAAGAAAGCTGCCTGAAATACGAAAGAAAAGAGATTTGAAGTATGTAAATATTCGCCAGGAATTGAGATTTGAAGCATTTCTAATGCAAATACATGTTATGTAGAATATTCAAATTTCTTATTATATCAGACATATAAAGATAATGGTAGCAGAGCACATAAGTGTGAGAGTATGGATTGATATATTAAGATTTTTGACTTCAAAAGATGAAACAGAAAAGTAGCAAAAAGTCAATTATTTCAAATAATAAAGAAATTGTCTACATCTCCGAAATTGTTTTCCTGTTCCTGGAGACAGTAATCATTCTAAAAATGCTTTCTCCAAAGCTGTTATCTAAAAATATTTCCTATTTCAGGAGACATCTAAACGAAGATATATCTGTTCAAGAATGCAAAGATAAACACATGCAGATTTCTATGAAAAAAACAAAAGAAAAATGGGATACCTTGACTGCTGCACCAAAGGCTGATTCAGCAGTTCTGTTGTTCTGAAACATGGAGGGAATGCTTTCCAGCAACAGCTCTAAATGTTGACGGCACTATATTCGCACAATAACAATCAAATATTACAGGGAGGCATTTGAAAATTCCTCAAAACAGGTAACAAATCAATTAATTAGAAATTATTAAAACAAAAGTATGTAATAGCCTATAAATCTAAAAGCTCACCTCAGAAAGTGGAACAATAACATCGGTTTGCAAAGGAGTATAAACATCTTCTACATCAGGGACAATGAGCATCAATGGCTGCGAATATTTATTAAATATCCAAATCAACCAGAAGAAATTTTAAATGGCACAGTCAAATACTAAACAGAAAGTTTAGTACATAGGTTTCATGACCAATCAACAAGTTGAGGCTTGTATAGGTATTGCAATTGTATATTGAAGATCCAAATGGTGATTACAAATTTTGTTGTGTGGTTGTCATCTTATGTAGCCAAAATGTCCTAACAAAACAAGACAGTATTCATCTTCGCTTGTTATAGTTAAGAAGACAAAGAAGATTAAAAAAAAGGCCTTTTGAATTTCGACATAAGAGACAGATTAAATAGTACACAAATGATGATTCAATAATTTAACATTCTGAGAAAGTGCACGCATATCAAAGCTGACTGCAAAATATAGCAAGTATATTGCTAAACAATCTTCTGATTACTGTACTGTTACTATTTAATCTGTGAAAAGAAAAAGAAAATAATTTAATTGATATCTTGGAAGAAAAACAAGTAGTCAACTTAGAAGGCAAAAAGTTTTAAAGATAGAAATAGTTGCAACTGTAAATGACCTGCTGTAGTGCACGTTTCAAATTATAGAAATGGATTGTTGAGTCAAATGTTGCAACTCCCACCATTGTCCGTGGACCTTCCTGTGACAACATAAATATCAATTTCCAGTAACTAAATTTCCCTTAAGAAAACTAAAGTAGAAAGTAATTGCATGACTATAAAGTCCAATGTGCTTTTCAAAACAGACTTATCCGAAATTTCAAATAGTTAAATAGACAAAAACTTACAGGAAGATCTGAAATAACTTGACTAATTGCACTGCAAGCTGCAGCAGTTGCACCAGTTTGCAAGGCATTCATGGATACATCAACGAGGAAGAAATATACAGCCGGCATTGGATCACGCACCTGGTATAACATTACAAAGCAAAAAATGAGGTATCCAGAATGTCTCATGTAATAGGACAAAAACTAAAAAGTCGGTGGAAGAATACAGGAGAAAACATCTTCCATAAGATCCATAGATTTGAAATTTAACCAACCATATATTCTTTTGTGGCAATAAATTCAACTGTCCCCCTACATAGCTCAGGTCTTTCATCAGCATCTCTACGCCTACCATCTGGACCTAGATTGCAGTGATAATCACGGGGAGTATCATCAGTAAAACCTGCAGAAAGAGAAGGAAAAGTGAGAAAAGAATGCCACCAAATCACCAACTCTCCAACAGTCAAGTAAATCTTCAGATGGCAGAATACTGCAAAATGCAAATACTATTGCTGCCTATATATAATCAGAAGCATCTTCATTATCAAGCAAAACACAACCAACCAACTAAACACACATGATAAAAATGATATAACACAAGATACAGTCACTATAACTGACCGCACAAATTGCAGATGAACCGCCTTCCCTGATCAATGAACTTCATGAAAGGATTTATGTAGGCTTTGCACCGAGAACATCGGACAGGACCACTTTCTCCAAAATCTACAACCTATAACAAGAAAAACTATATAAGCTGCAGAAAATAGATTCTTTTCCTTAAAAATGTTACAGATTAGCAAGCAGATGTAACACTCTTGGAACTTTACAAATAAAAGAGAATTCAGGTAACTAGAGTCCAGTGATTTGGCTTTATTTCAAAGCAACAATAAAATATCAACCACATCTACTTCGATATTATTCTGTGAAACAACCCTCCCCCAAATGGAATAAAAAATAATAGTCATTATAAAAAACAAAATTTCCCTCCCAAACAATTGAATTATGGGCTGGAAAGCCAAACATTCCCATCAGCAAAATAACTGAAAAAAACTTCATCTTAGAACAAGTCAGCTTATTCCTGAAGTGCTCAGCACTGACCCTGAATTTGAAATAAAGGCTTAGCAAAACTATGGGCTTCATATATAAATTAAAGATTCAATTACCAATGAACAAATAAACAATTTTTTTTTCCTCAAAGAAAGAAAAAATAAGTAAATCTAAGCTATTAGATTACAAGTATAAGAGAAGAAAAATATCAGGCGTTACTTGGACAGACTCCTCCTGGGGATGAGGAAGAGCCAAAGGTTGGACCAACAAAGCCAACTGCATGCCTGATGTTGTCAGAAGGTCATTTGTACATGGAATCTGTTAATGAAATAAATCCATATTAGATCAAAAAGTTAAGTGTTTTTTAGTGAAATAGAGAAGTAGTAGTTTATAAAAGAATCACAGAATACAAAATGATTTTAATGTAAGCATTCAAAAGTTGATTCTAACCTGGCTAATGGTACATCTCATGTAGCGAGGACTACAATTCCCCATGTCTCTAACAATGTATTCAGTTGTTGCAAGCTTTACAATTTCATACAAATAATTAATAAAAAAAGGCATGAATTATTAAAGAAAAAAAAAGAAAAGCAAAACAAATTTGAATAAGTATAAACCCAAAAAAGTATAGTAATTTTTTCCTTCTTAAGTTCAAGACCAAATAAAGTACCGGAGGAGGATTGGCCTGATTTCCTTCACGAGTATCATACATGACCACCATAGAACTGGGAACAGGCCGGGGAATCTGTTGAGGATCTATCTTCGATGATGCAGCCACAGGGGCTCCAGTTTGACCAATAGCAGGAGGCATATTTGTCATAGATTGAGTTGGTAATGGTGGAGGCATACCAAACATTCTTGGCGGTTGTACTGACCCAGCAATGGCTGGTGATGGGCCCACCTAAAGCAACCCAAAAAGTTTAAAACCCAAAACATAGATCAAAGAGAAAAGAAACACATATAAAGTATCATAGAATATAGACTCATGTAATAATAGTTATTTACGGAAAATGCTCATGTATTTTGGCCCAAAATTTTATAGATGTTAATAGAGAATAACTATCCAACCAGCAAGACACTGCTAAACATGAACATAATCATCACAAGGGAAACTTCTTATTACCAAATAGTCCATGTTTTATTTAAGCTTAACCTTTACATACTATATAAATTTTCATAACCCAAATGGAGTAGGGAACTAAATTTAGGTTTGACACAGACATGTGAACAAGTTGATGCATGTAACCACTCGGACAAAGAACTCTGAATATAGATCAACAGGGTATAGCTAACTACAAGCACTCTGCTTTCTTCCCTTACTAGTTATTTCTTGTTTGGTATATTTCTTGTTTATCTAGGAAAAAAAGTTCTATTTACACGTGTCTTCTAATTTATACTTAATTGATGGTAAATCTTTTTCCCTGTCTTTCAAAGCGCATTCCATACCCTCTGTTAAATCAACATTTCATGTAATCCTGTATAAAGACTATTCCCTAATTCTGACAAAATAACAGCATAATGTCAAATATACTAATTCAAACTTCTTACACTATAATTTATATTAATTTTGACAATAATATACCAAAACACTCACTTTAAATAAAAGAACAGAAACAACCAATAATACTTAATTTCCGGATTCTTATCTACCAAAATATTACTTAGGTGAGACAACAATACCACAATATGATCTGTAATAAATCAATCATAATTTTATTTTAGGGGAAACATGAATTTTTAAAGATTACCTGCCGAGCTGACCATGTCTGTGGCCCAAAAGGAGAAACTTGAGGTAGTGGTACACCTTGAGAAGATGCTGCTGGAAATGATGGTGCACCTGAAAATGGTGGTGCGCTTTGAGGAGCTGCTGGGAATGGTGGTGCGCTTTGAGGAGGAAATGTCGGTGCGCTTTGAGGAGGAAATGGCGGTGTGCTTTGAGGAGGAAATGGCGGTGCACTTTGAGGAGGAAATGGTGGCGTGCTTTGAGGAGCTGATAAGAATGGTGACTGGTGCACTGGAGGAAACCGCATACTTGAAGACTGCTGAGGAGACCAAGCTGACATCATCATTGATGGAGGACCAACAGGTGGTGATTGAGTTTGCTGTGCACTACCAGCCTGGGGAAAACGTGATCCACCCAAAGCGGCAAACCCCATTGGCCCATTACTCGTCAAGCCATCTGGTGCACTAGAAGGGGCTACATTCAAACCACCACTCAAAGGCAAAGCGGATGAACTAGGAACCGGTCTAGCCCCAGGGGGTGAGGCAACTGGATGAGTCAATGAACCTGATGATGGGAAACCACCAGTTGGAGGCACCCCAGAAGCAGGAAGCCCCATGGCTCCGCCACCACCCATTGGAGAGGGCAAAGACCCGGGAGGAGGTCTGGACCCAAATGGCAAAGATTGGCCAGTAGGTGGCCCCAAGGACCTGACCGGAGCCACATTTTGAGGCATTGAGGATTGTGGGGTTCCTGTGGGTCTTGGCACCACAGCAGGCGGTAGTGGTCCTGGGCGGGACATTCGCGGTGAAGGGGCTGTTGAGGGAAACGGTGGTGATTGGGCAAATAGGGTTGGTCTAGGAGCTGAATTTGGCATCGAAACGGGTCGGTTTAAATTTAAATTTTGGAAATTATCAGATAACGAATTAGGGTTTTGTTGTAAGTTAGGATTATAGTTTGGTGGTGGTGGTGCTTGTTGCCTTGGTGCCCCTGGAGGCACAGAAGCTGCCATTTTTTTGATCTATCAAGGCCAAACCTTAATCTTCTCCTCGTTGTTTAACTTATAAAATATTGTGAAATCTTATCAACCTATCAACAAGAAGAATCCAAATCTAAACATAACCCACCATCACCAGAAATAAAAAAAATGAAAACAATCAATCGACATCTCATCATATTCAACAAAACTTTACATATACACATTAATTACATGCAAAATTTCTCAAGCATACAAAATAAAGCAATAAACTTTATTTTTTAAACAAAAATCTAACCCATCGACAAAATCAATATTTCATTAAAATTAATCAAAACTCACAAACACAATCATAATTACGATTGCTTTCATTAATCTAAAACTCAGACAACAAAAAAAATGAACTTTTTGAAGGTAAATGAAAAGGCGACAAAAACCTTCGATGGTAAGAGGTCGGATCTGCTAATCTGAAACAAATGGAAGGTCAATTAGTAGATCTGTGACAATTGCGATTCGAGTTTCACAAAAGAAAATATTTAAAAAAAAAAGTGAAAAAGAGAGAAGAAATTAGTACGTTTGGATCGTAAATGAGACCAGGTAGAGAGATCCTAGGTGGGTTATAGCGATTGACGATTGAAGAAGAAGAGGGCGGGTTTGTCTACTAACGGTTGCAGGTGTCGATATATGTTGTCCTAAATTTGGGTAAAAAAAAAAAAAATGGAAACTTTTCTGCCAGAGAACAGTACAGTGTAACCTATTCTCAAAAACAAAAAAATAAAAATACAGTGTGAATATGACTTTGTAACTGTTGTGTCATAGTAACTCGTTTAACAGTTCAATAGCGATGTTAACTATCCAATCAAAGTTTGACACGTAAGCATTTGTTTGTCAGCCTTGGTTTTTTAGTAACTCTTTTATTGATTAATATTTTGTTTGGATATGAAATGGATCTTATAACCAGGTTAATATTGTGAGTACTAATTAATTTAATTGATGAAATTTGAAAAAAAATTGGCTTATATTGATGTCATTAACAGCAATAATTGTGATTAGACATTCTTCATTAACAAAATCCGAAGGCTCCAGTAAGGGGTGCCCCATGGCCTACAGCATATGATTTGGGTTATTGCCCAGACTTTTTGTTTATGTTATAGAGATCGTCTACACAAGTCATCAGTCATCACCTCTTTATCCCTTGTTTGACTATCTGAGAAAACCACTGCTACTCCCTACTCTACTGATAATTCATTGATCAGGTTGAGTGTTGCCTTGAGTTCAAGTTCTGCAGCTGCACTTTTAACATGAATCTTTGGCAACTGCTCCATAATCTTCCTCATTCTTCAACACAATATGAAGACAAGTAGCAGAACACTCCCTTGTTAATCTATATGCCCGAACCAAATATTAGGTTATCTAATATGTCCATCAAACTTCAAAAATCTATAAGTTTCGGCTGTTTTTGGCTATTGTGTGATAATTACAGTTTCTGCCATAAACATGAACTTGAGAAAAGCTAATATGAATAGAAATTAAAATGTAACAAGTAACTTGTGAAGTCTAATGCAAAACTTGGGAAAACTTTGGCAGCAGATATTGCTGAAGAGCCTCCCAATTAAGCCCTGAACATTTATTGGGTTTCGTACTTCGATTGAGTTCATTCAGTATTATACCTTTAACAACTAATGGAGAAAAACTAACCAACTCACCACATCAGATTTTTAGATTTCTAGACACCAGACAATTCAATAGGGAAGTAGATCTCGCTGAAATGAAGAAAAAATATGCAGGATACTGTATCAGTCTAGTGTGTGTCCATCAAATAGCAAGTAAAAGAGCTGATATCTTCAGAAATTATAATATAACAGTGAGGA
>JAXCLQ010070666.1:1808-13940 GCA_035584115.1 Cedrela odorata
CTATATACTCATTTACATACATCTTAAAACAACTTCCAAAACAATTCATAAACACATTCACATAAATATGTCTCTCTGAGACAGTTTCCAAATCATCCCACCATGGGCATATATTTAATTTAATATATATGTAAAATACTTATCAAATTACATCACATATATTCATAATTACATACATAAAACAGTTTTATAAAAGATACTCAGTGAACTAATCTATCTAAGTTTGTGAGTCGAGAGTATTAACCATATCTGAGGGCGTTACACCCTTTATCGATCATCACCACCTGCACAATGCACTTCTAAATCTAAATATCTTGAAAACTAGGAGGTGAGGGGGGTGAGTATATGGGAATATACTCCGTGAGTGGATAAAAATACAGTTTAATAAAACAATTGTTAATGCATATAAAACAATTCTATGTTGATAAAAACATGGCATGTTAATCAAATCACTAGGCTGACTGCTGTTCTCGATAATTACTTTGGTAGTGGTAATCCCAAAACCATCAGTGGTGTACTGAAAGCAATGCCTATTTTAATAAAACCATTTCATTTTTAATATAAATAGTGTATGCTGTCTCTTTTTAAAACTGGCTCACCATTGAAGTTTGCCTCAAGTAGTCCTGTGGTGATCCTCATGATTGTCCCCAACAATCCCACAAGTGGGCAACTCCCTATCATTGTATCCACCCATATAACTGTCTCACCTGCGACGCACTCACCTAAGCGGCCTCTCATAGGTCCGTCCCCAAGTTACTACCCTATAGCTACAGTCATATATACACTTGGCTCTCCTTGTTATATCACTAATATAATGCCACAAGTAAATTCATGTACATAAACATTTACAATCATTTCACTTTCAATATCATTATAAAGCATATATTTTCAATATCAATCTAGGCCCCTGGTCATTCACATTTTAAATCAATAAACAGGCTATCGCATGTATTTCAAATCAACAATGTATATCTATTTCTTATTTCATAAAATAGTAAGTCCATAAAATAATTCAAAAATATAAAAAAAAAAGTTTAAAATCCACTCACTGGCAATGGGAGGGTCACCAGTCCCATAATTGCTCCTCATGCCCATTAGGTTCCACAATCGTGTGTTCGGCGCCTAATATCACACATGTATAATCTCATGAATTTCAATATTTCAAATAATTAATACATGCACTAAATGCGATGTTCATAGATAACTTGTCCATAATTTCTTAGTTTGACACATATTATATTATCAGGCTATTTATCCGATTCCCAACAACGGAATCCCATGACCATAACTATTCAATTTTACATACATTTTTATCACAATACTTCAATTATTACCACTTTAACATTATTATAATTTCCAAAACATCATTCCATGATATCTCAACTTTATATTTTCGTCTAAAACAGTTTTCCACATTCCAAGCAATATTCAACGCATGCATATGTCGTCATAACTTCCATTCGTTGAAAATACACAATTCAACATTTTCGTCATGTATATATATATATATATAAATATAATTGCTTCAAACAACATTTAACACAATATTGACTTTGTATAATTCCAATCATTACTATAAAGTATTAATCTACATTTTATATACAAAATCATGCTTATAATGAGTTATTTGACTTACCGGTAACTTGTTCAAACCTGTAGAAACTTCAATTTGTCGCTTAAACACAAAAGCTCGAATTTTTCCTCGAAACCCATTCTTCTTCTTCGTCGTTTCTTATGTTTTCTAGCCCAATATCAGTATTAAATCGAAGATGAGGTGACGAGGAGACATTTGGTGACAAAAACTTTAAATTTAATCGAAAGAAATTGGAGAAATTGTAGAGAGAAGTGAGAGAAACATTTTTGGAGAGAGAAAATGAATTTAGGCTTATTTTGGAGTGAGAGAAGCTTAAAGACACTATTGGGGGCTTGAGTATATATAGATAAAATGTGAAAAGTTCAAAATACCCTTAAAAACCTTGAAAAAAATCAGATTTTTTAGGTGAACAGTGTTGTAAACAGTGTCTTAAACAGTGTGCTACAGTGAGCTACTGTCCAAAAACAACCTCACTGCCGGTCGACCGTTTCCCAATCCGGTCGATCGGGTTGCTACTGTTCCCCAACATTGCCACTGTCGGTTGACTATATTTGGGCTACAGTAACTTAATTTTCTACTATTTAAAAATATTGTGATTTAGTCCCTGAAATTTTGCAATTTGATTCCTTTTTCAGTTTTTGAAAACTACGGCTAATCCATATTAATTATTTTATTAAGTCAACTTAATTCTCCTAAACCTCGTTAAGGTATCAAATAAATTTTGAATCATGCATGTGTGATACTGAATATCCTTAAATAACCATTTTACCCCTATATTTGAAAAATAGGGTTTACATTTCTACCCCCCTTAAAAAATTTTTGTCCCTAAAATTCTATTCTTCTTGTTGGAAATGACGATACTAATGAAATTGTTACTACGAAATTAAAATTGAACGTACCTGGTCAATGAAATAAGTAGGGGTAGTGTTGTCACATGTGATTCTCGAGTTCCCACATCATTTCTTCAACTGTGGCACTTCGCCATAATACTTTTACCATGGGAATTTCTTTACTCCTTAAGTTTCGTTCTTATCGAGTTAAGATTGCTATTGGTTGAGCTTTATGATTCTAATCTTTTCGTTTTTCAACAAGTAGAGGTCCGATGATATGTGAAGGGTCATGAACATGTTTCTTTAACATCGAGATATGACAAACGTCATGTATCTATTATATCTCTAAAAGCAACTCTAGTATGTATGCTATTAGGCCAATTCTCTCGATGATTTTGAAAGGTCCAATATATCAAGGATGGAACTTCCCTCAATTTCTGAATAGAATCACACTTTTTCTTTTAAAGTGATACCTTCAAAATACCATATTACCTACATCAAATTCGAGAAATCTTTTTCGGTGGTCTATATATGACTTTTACTTATTTTGTGTCATTTTCAATCTTTCACGAATTATTTTCACCTTCTCTGAGGTCATCTCGATTAACTCAACATTTTTAAGTTTCCTTTCGCCTACTTCATTCTAACATGACAATATTCTACTCTTCCTTCCACAAATGCAACAACTTAAGCGGTTTAAACAGTGCTAAATTTTTCATTTTTTTGAATGCAACATTTTTATCAAAAAAATTGTATTGAATTATCAGACAGGAAGTTCTCTTCTGAGGTAATTTCTTTAAGTTCATTGTTTGCTTTCATGCGTACAAGTGTAGAATTGGAGATAAATGTTTCCATATTTGAACAATTCTCAATCCACAAATGGGATAATTAGACTAGTTCAATTTCATTCCCTATGAAGTTGCATATTGTTTTAAGTTTTGAAAAATTTACAAATTTCAGCTCTCAAAGTTGAGGAAACAGTAGCCCAAAATATGAATCAACATTTAGCTCTTCTAAGTGAAACACCTCTTTCAATGAATCACAATTTTTTCATGCTGGCCATATTATCAAATAAGAGAAGAATCATAATTCATCGTAACATTATCCATCAATCGTTGGTATCCTTTCTATATCAAAATCAAATGATATATTAAGTTCCAACTATTTATACTATGTCATACACTACACCTGACTTTTAAGTGTAAATTTCAAATTTATACCAAAATAATTAGATAGACAGGAAGATACTCTTTAACATACTGTATTGTTTTTATCATTTTTAAGTATTTATCTCAAAGGCAGTAAATTGGTCAACGTCAACTATTCATCATGATTAACTATGAAATTGATAATACCAAATAATTCTTCAACTTGTCTCTAGCACCTATTAAACCCTTAAAGTACTAATTAAGCTTTAAAAAGCTTCTCAAGCAGAACCAAATTTTTTTTCAACTTTTTCTTTTTTATTAATTATATAAATCCATCGATTGTGCTTATAAATATACTAATACAATTACTCAAATCCAAACCTTTCCATGCATTCAAAACCAAATGAACACTGGATTTTCTATTCCAATGAACTAAAAAATTCCAATAATAGTTACACTGAAATATAATATAAATTAACAAACCAATCAAAATCATAATTGGATCTGGTTAACAAAGGCATTACAAATATCAGAAATGAGAATCACAAATGCTTAAACGGTTAATAAAGAGAAAAAACCTTTTAGAATTTTGAGCTTCGTGTTACCATAAACCACACTTCTAATAGAATGTTGGTAATTATCTTTATATAATAGAGAAATTGTAGTTGGATCTTTTTGTATAACATTTTCAAGTGCTTCCTTCAAACTATCAACATTGTAAATATTAAACATAAGCTTGTTCACAACAATCAATACAACAACAGCATGAATTAAATGATGTCATGCATTTTAACATCATCTAAGTGTCACCATCTCATTTTCCCAACTTGTATGTGCGAGCACACTTGTGAATAAATTGATGAAGGGTTTTCTACATTAAATTATACTAAAATAGTTATACTATCATTTAGAGAATCCAACAATAATGTTCAAAATGACCAAAGCACATTTGAACCAATGATTTTTTTATTATAACTGTAATTGAAGTGTTTAGCTTCTCATATCTTAATGATAACCTTATAAGATTCATATTTGTTGTAAATATAAACTGACAACAAATGAATTATGCAGAGAAATTTCTCCATCGTCATTCTTCAATTCCTATACTTCATCAAGTTTTCAATATTTATTCAATTACCATGATTTAGTAAACCACAGGGTCGAAACAATGACTTTTCTTCCCCAATTTCTAAAAAGTTGTAACTATAAGCATCTGCTTCCACGTTCCGTGAATAGCCGAGACATTGAAGAATACCCAAAAAGGCTTTTAGGGAATCGGTCTGATTCTATCTCTGTTCATTCTGTTTAAAGAAAGGAAGGATCAATTTTTATAGAAGAATATACATTTGTACCCATTCATCTGATCTGTCTAGAATTAGAATTGCTTAGCTGTTCAAGGCATCCTTCCAAATGCAGAGATCCTTATTATTATTACTATTATTATTTATTTTTACATTTGCAATTATTTTAATTGCAATTGACAAACCTCCATATTTTCTGACAATTTTAACTGTTAAAGTTTGAAAAATAGATGATCCTATGGAATGATCACCCGTAGAATTCAAAAACAAATTCATTACTTCTGCATTCGATAAAACCTTATTTGAGAAATACTTATCAGAATTCATATCATTGCATAACACATGTTGGCTTCTAATTTTACTCCATTTACAATAGTTGCATAGTCTCTAAAGACTATCTTTCTTAACATTTTTTTAAAAAATTTACTTACATTCAACAATCTTCTTGCTGACTAGCTTTGAGACCAATTTCCATTTCTTTGTCTTTTGCGATTAATTCATTTCTTTTTCCATTTACTCTTTATAAAGTATAACATTCCTTATTATTATTCATCGGTTGTTTCTGCTGTCATTATACCATAACTTATATCCTTTAACTCCATCAAGATATCCTACAAAGACTCCTTCAATTGGTTTAACGGTCTACTTTACTTAACTTATATCTGCATAGACTGTGAGTACAATTACTTTAAAATAATCTGAGTTAGGTGAACGATCAGTCCATATTTCTTTTCGTGTTTTAAAATTCAAAATAAGTGTAAGACTCTTATTACTTGTTGATTTAATTCTCATATCTTCATTATATGCATTATTTTTTCCTTCTGTAGGGGGTGTAGCCACCCTCCAGCCTAACCCGCACTCTGTGGTATTTTATCATTTCTCAGTCTACTCAGGACAACATTATTTCTCAATGTAATAACCATAGAATAAATATATAAGCACTTCCAATCTCTTTACAAGCCTACCAAAAATTGAAACTAATTCGATTTTTACCGAGATTCAAACTAATCAAGGCAACACATATCTCCGTGTATACATCAAGATAGCATTATTTATTACAAAAGAGTTCACAATTTCAAAGCCTCAATATATATATATATATATATTGGTGGTGGTCAATCCCTAAGACTTGACTCACTTATTGTCCACTAGGTACTTTTCAAAATTCGATTTAAAATCATATAAAACAGTTTCAAAATGATTTTAAACACACTTCCAACAATATTTATCGAAACCATGATTTTGATACCAATGAAATTGTCACGCTCCAATCCGTGGGGTCCACACGTGACAACCGCCACAGATCCTCGAGACACATTCTTATCTTTGAACGTGTCACTCAGGCCTGTAAAGCTGCTTAGGTACCTGTACCCTGTATACTCATTTACATGCATATCAAAACAAGTTCCAAAATAGTTCAAAAACACATTCACATAAATATGTCTCTCTGAGACAGTTTTCAAATCATCCCACCATAAGTATATATTTAATTTACGACATATGTAAAATACTTGTCAAATTACATCACATCTATTCATAATTATATACATAAAACAGTTTTATAAAAGATATCCAGTGAACTAATTTGTCTAAGTCTGTTAGTCGAGAGTATCAACTATACCTAAGGGCGTTACACACTTTATCGATCACCACCACCTACACAATACATTTCTAAATCTCGATCTCTTGAAAACTGGGAGGTGAGGGGAATGAGTATATAAGAATATACTCCGTGAGTGGATAAAAATACAGTTTAATAAAATAATTGTTAATGCATATAAAACAATTCTATGTAGATAAAAACATGGCCTAATAATCAAATCACTAGGCTGACTGTTGTTCTCGATAATTATCTTGGTCGTGGTAATCCCGAGACCGTCAATGGTTTTTATATATTGAAAGCAATGCTCATTTTAATAAAACCATTTCATTTTTAATATAAATAATGTATGCTGTCTCTTTTTAAAACTGGCCCACTACTGACATTCACTTCGAGTAGTCATGTGGTGATACTTATGACTGGCCCCAACAATCTCACAGATGGCAACTCCCTATCATCATATCCACCCATATAACTGCCCCATCTACAGCGCACTCACCTAGGCAGCCTCTCATAGGTCTGTCCCTAGGCTACTACTTTATAGCTACAGTCACATACACATTTTGCCTCCTGGTCATATCACCAATATAATGCCACAAATAAATTCATGTACATAAACATTTTCAATCATTTCATTTTCAATATCATAATAAAGCATGCATTTTCAATGTCAATCTTGGCTCCTGGCCATTTACATTTCAAATTAGTAAACAGGTCATCGCATGTATTTCAAATCAACAATGTATATATATTTCTTATTTCATAAAACAATAAGTCCATAAAATAGTTCAAAAATATAAAAAAAAAAAAACAAGTTTCAAATCCACTCATCGGTAAGGGAGGGTCACCACTCTCATAATTACTCCTCGTGCCAATTAGGTTCCACTATCGTGTGTTCGGTGCCTAATATCACACATGCATAATCTCATGAATTTCAATATTCCAAATAATTAATATATGCACTAAATGTGATGTTCATGTATAACTTATCCATAATTCCTTAATTTAACACATATTACATTACGAGGCTTTACTAATGAGGCCATTTATCCGATTCCCAACAATAAAATTCCATGACCGTAACTATCTAATTCACATACATTTTTATCACAATACTTCAATTATCACCACTTTAACGTTATTATCATTTCCAAAACATCATTCCATGATATCCCAAATTTGTATTTCCGTCTAAAATAATTTTACATATTCTAAGCAATATTCAACGTATGTATATATCATCATAACTTCCATTTGTCGAAAATACACAATTCAACATTTCTGTCATGTGTATATATATATATATATATAATTACTTCAAAAAATATTTGACATAAAATCGACTTCGTATACTTCCAACCATTACTATAAAGCACTAATTTACATTTTTTTATACAAAATCAAACTCAATTTTCTGGATAAAAGTAAACCGTAAACTTTAATTTGTTCCAAATCTCAAAATCATGCTTATAATAAGTTATTTGACTTACCGGTAACTTGTTCAAACCTGTAAAAACTTCAATTTGTCGCTTAAACATAAAAGCCCGAATTTTCCCTACAAACCCATTTTTCTTCTTCGTTGTTTTTTGCGTTTTCTAACCCAATATCGGTATCAAAACAAAGAGAAGATAACAGGGAGTCATTTGGTGACAAAAACTTCAAATTAAATCGAAAGAAATTGGAGAAATTGTAGAGAGAAGTGAGAGAAATATTTTTAGAGAGAGAAGAAATGAATTTGTGCTTATTTTAGAGTGAGAGAAGCTTAAAGACACTATTGGAGGCTTGGGTATAAATAGATAAAGTGTGAAAAGTTTAAAATACCCTTAAAATCCTTGAAAAATCTAGAAAAAATCAAATTTTTGTGGTGAACAGCGCCGTAAATAGTGCACTACAGTGCGTTCCAACATCTTGAAAACAACTTCACTGCCGATTGACCGTTTCCAATCCAGTCAACTGGATTGCTACTGTTCCTTGATATTACCACTGCCGGTCGACCGTTTTCTGAATCCAGTCGACCGTTTTTGGTGCTACAGTAACTACTATAGTAACTCAAGTTTTCATTGTTTGAAATTCTTGCGATTTAGTCCCTGAAATTTTGCAATTTGGTCCTTATTTCAGTTTTCAAAAAATATTTTATTAAGTCAACTTAAAGTTCTCATAAGTCTTGTTAAGGTGTTAAATAAATCTTGAATCATGCATGTGTAATATTGAATATCCTTAAATAACCATTTTACCCCTGTGTTCAAAAAACAGGGTTTACATGTTGTTTATATGCAAACTATTAATTTCTTTCATGTTTAAATAATATTGTAATGCCTATAAAAGGCTTCTTTATTCTATTTTGGGTTTTTTTTTCAGTTGAATGAAATTATTAATCTTTTTTTTTGGATAACGTAAGTATATTTAACCAAAATAAGATAAAACAAAAGCACGGGGCCATACCCCAGATGAAACAAAGCTAAGGAGGACAAACCCTCCTAGCCAAACTCTATCGAAAAGTAATAAATTAACAAAACGGCACAGCGAATAATAACAACAAAGAGAAATCAAAGAAAAATATCATTGGACAGTTGCCAAGAATGATGGAGCTACTTATTATCATAAGATGGGATCACCTTCCTTAACAAATTTACACGAGTCTAAACAGTAAAAATAATATCTCTACAAATAATACTATGGGTACGAGAAGCCCCATCATGCAAACGAGCATTTCTCTCCTTCCAAATGAAATAAACTGTAGCTGCAAAGGATAGTCTAATAATCAAGTGACTTAACGTACCACTAGTAAATTGTTTCATCCAAAATTATTAATCGTTTGGTGTGTTAATCCAAAGTTTCATTTTCCTTTATCCAAATTCTAGCCAAATTTGGGGGTGGAATTTCCTTGACTGGTGGTGTTGCCTTTAAGCCTTGGTACTTGGCTCTTACTTTAAATTTCATTGTTTTAGCATCATTTGAAAAGTTTTTAGAGTTCAGAATTTCACTCTTTTGCATAGTTACGAATATCAAGCACCCAAACTCACTCTAAACTTCCGCAAGACACATCAAGTGGTATCAAAGCATAGGTTGTCAAGAGTGAGTAATTTTTTTTAGCGTTTTCCATTGCTGAATTCTTGTAATCTTGGCTGGAGTTCTTAATTTGATCAAAAACTTAGAAACCATGAGTAGATCATCCACTCCAGCCACACCGTGGGAATTAGCAACTATGAAACTTGAAGAACAAATGAATGAACTTAGAGAACAATTCTTCCAACTGTTGAGAAACCAAAATCAAAACGAAGGCCAACCAAATCGAGACAACAACCTTCCAAACCAGCACTACCCAAGACCATCACCGCATCCAAGACACCATTATTATGAATAAGAAATTTATGATGAAAGTGACTATAGTGAGTCTGAAGTGGACAAGAGGAGAAAAAGAAGGGATAGTGTTGATGATAAAGGATTGAGATTAACATTCCAAAATTTGAGAAGGGATTAAATCCCAATGACTTTTTGGATTGGTTTAAGGAGATTGAAAGTTTCTTTGAGTTCAAGGGTTATTCTGATGAGAGAAAATGTAAGATAGCAATTCTAAAGTTTGAAGATTACGCTTCTCTATAGTGGGAGAATGTCAAGAAGCAGAGAGATAGAGAAGGGAAAGAAAAAGTGAGATCATGGGAGAAATTGAAGAAGTTAATGAGGAGGATATTCTTGCCCAAAAACTATAGACAAGATCTTTATCTTAAACTGCATGCTCTTAAGCAAGGAGACAAGAGTGTAGAAGAGTACATCTAGGAATTTGAAAGATTGATGATGCGAAGTGATGTACTTAGCTTAAAGAACAGACTATTGCAAGATTCTTAGGAAGGTTAAATATGGAGATTGCTAATATGGTAAAATTGCAGCCGTTTTGTTCTTTCGAGGATGTATGTAAGTTCTACATCAAAGTAGAGAAACAAAAGAAAGCCATGAAAACTTCAATAAGGGGAATTCATTCTACAAGGGTTCTTCATCCTTTAGCTAACCCGAAATTACCACCAAGGACAAAGAAAAAGAGAAGGTGATGGAAACGCCTAGAGGGAAGTTGAATTTTGTCAAGACAGATCAGGGAAACAAGAAGTGCTTCAAATGTTAAAGGTGTGGACATTTACAAGCTAATTGTCCCAATAACTGGGTTATGACTATAAAGAAGATTGAGCAGATTGATGAGTCATTACAAGAGAAAGAAGATGAAGTTGTTGAATTTGACAATGAAGAAGAGATTGTAAAAGAGTTTGATAATGAAGACATGCTTATGCTAAAAAGGTTTTTATATACTTCGATTTGCCCCAATGAAGATCAACGGGAGAACTTGTTGCAAACTCGATGGCACCATCAATGAGATAGTTTACTCGGTAATTATTGATAGTGGGAGTTGTACCAATGTTACTTCTACAACCTTGTGAATAAGTTAAGCCTTCTAACCTTAGCTCATGCTCAACCATACAAGTTTTAATGGCTCAACAATGGAAGTACCATGCAAGTTACAAAACAAGTTCTAGTTTCTTTTTCCATTGGTAGAACTTATGTTGATGAAGTATTATGTGATGTTATTCCTATGGATGCATGTCACTTGTTGTTGGGTAGGCCATGGTAGTTTGATAGAGGAGTTAAGCACGATGGGAGTAAGAATACTTAGTCATTTAAACTGAAAGAGAAGAACATCACCCTACTACCCTTGAAACCATCACAAATACACAAACCCACCCCCATAACAAAAAAACCAAAAGAGAACATTTTCCTAAATGAGAGTCAAGTTGAGAAAGCCATCATTGAACACCAACTTGTCCTTGCCTTACTTGTAACTGAGAGGAAGAATGTTGAAAATGAGAGTGAACCTCACCCACTAATTTAAAACATGCTTAAAGAATACCATGATGTTTTCCCAAATGACCTATCACCCAGATTACCACCTTTGAGAGGCATAGAACACCAAATTAACCTTACATCTGAGGCATCCTTACCAAATAAACCAGCCTATAGATGTAACCCAGTGGAGTCTAAGGAGTTGCAAAGGCAAGTGGATGAGCTAATTAATTGTGGTGTTGTGAGAGAAAGTATGAGTCAATGTTCAGTGCCAACATTATTAGTACCAAAGAAAGATGGAACTTATAAGATGTATGTGGATGGTAGAGCCATAGATAATATCACCATTAAGTATAGATACTCCATTAATAGACTTGATGATACGTTGGATCAGTTATATGGTTCTATGATATTTTCGATGATTGATCTTAGAAGTGGGTATCATCATATTAGAATGAAGAAGGGAGATGAGTGGAAGACGGCATTCAAAACCAGGGAAGGATTGTATGAATGGTTAGTTATGCCATTTGGTTTGTCTAATGCTCCTAATACTTTCATGGGACTTATGAATGAAGTGTTAAAGCCTTTCTTAGGAAGATTTGTTGCAGTATACTTTGACGATATCTTGGTGCACAATAAAAGTGAGGAGGAGCATGTTATTCATTTGTGACTAGTTTTTGATATCTTAAGGGAGAATAAGTTATATACAAAACTGGAGAAGTGTGAGTTTTTCTTTCCTAATGTTGTGTTTCTTAGTTATATTATTTCTAAAGATGGCATCATGGTGGATCGTTCCAAAATTGAAGCAATCAGAAGCTGGCCACAACCTAAA
>JAXCLQ010070667.1:3896-13936 GCA_035584115.1 Cedrela odorata
AAAGCCATTACAGTTATGTTTCAGTTGACCAATTCATTGAAAAATTTAAAGAAAACCATCTTGGAAAAAAGTTAAATGAGGATCTTGCACGTCCATTCGATAAGTCCAAAAGGCAGAAAGATGCTCTATCCTTTGAAAGATACTCATTAACTAAATGGGAACTGTTTAAAGCTTGCACAATGAGGGAATATCTCCTAATGAAGAGGAATTCTTTTATATATGTGTTCAAATCTGTACAGGTATTTCTTGTATGCTTTCAATGTTTGTTTATTATTATCACTTATAATCAACTACAGGACGACAGCTTATTTATCTGCAATTAATTTCTGCTTCTTCCTCTCTGCAGCTGTTCATCATAGCTTCAATAACAATGACTGTTTTGCTGCGCACTCGAATGGCTGTTGATGTTATTCATGCAAATTACTATATGGATTCTCTATTCTTTTCTCTCCTAATGCTCTTTGTTGATGCATTTCCTGAACTGCACATGACAGTCTCAAGAATTGCAGTTTTCTACAAACAGCGAGAGTAGTGCTTTTATCCTGCTTGGGCTTACGCAATCCCTTCTGCTATACTAAAAGTTCCTCTTTCACTCTTAGAAGCCTTCCTTTGGACATCACTTACTTTGTCATTGGTTATAGCTCTGAGGTTGGAAGGTAAATCGCAGGAAACTTTTTCTATAGGTTCGTTTGGACATCGGTTAACCATGTTTATTGTTTTCTGTAGGTTCTTCTGCCACTTTCTTATACTCTTTGCTGTCCACCTAACATCAATGTCAATATTCCGTTCAATTCCCGCTATCTTCCAAACTGTAGCTGCTTCAACGACATTTAGCAGTCTGACTATTGTACTCGTTTTAACATTCGGCGGCTTTATTATCCAAAAATGTGAGATTTCTCACAGCTCTATCATTATTTATGTCAATGAATTTTAGTTTTTCTTTATTTTTCCATTTTCTTGGTGGCAGGTTCCATGCCTGATTGGTTAGGCTGGGGATTTTGGGTTTCTCCTTTAGCTGATGGGGAGATAGGCTTGACAGTTAATGAATTTCTTGCTCCTCGATGGGAAAAGGTCTTATTTGAGTAATCTATAAGCATTCAGTTACCAATCAAGTAAGTATAACTTGCTCTTTTATCTATTCTCAGATAATGTCTGGGAACACCACTGTTGGGCAACAGTTACTAGAGAGCCGCGTATTAAACTTTGATAGTTATTTTTACTGGATATTATTTGGTGCTTTGATTGGGTTCATAGTGCTTTTCAATGTTGTTTTTACCTTGGCTTTGACTTTCTTGAAGCGTAAGTTCATCAACTTTTAGTTTTTTTAGAAAACATATATATTTGTTAGTTCGTTGCTTTAGGACTGCAACTTGTCCACGTTTTTATGTTATTTTTCCTAGTCTTCAGGAAGTCTTCAGTTTAGTAATTTAAATGTCCTTCAGTTTAGTTATTTACATGTTCTTAAGTCGTGGCTAATTGTAGGACCATGATCTCTAATTTCAGTTTCTTTTCAAGTCCTTAAATGTAACTTGTTCAGTTTTTCAATAAAAAATTCCCAGAATTAAAAACTCCCTTGCATTTCCTTTACTCTGTTCTGTTTTCAAGTTTTCTGGAAAAGCATTCTGCATTTGTTTTGGAAAAGCATCTTGCAAGCAATCTGGAAAGGCATTCTGAATTTGATTCAAACACCAACAATATTCATAAATGTCAATAAGTTATTGACCGGGTACATTGATATTCATTCAGCTCCAGGTTTGTCTCGTGCTATCATTTCCTATGCAAAGTATTTGCAGCTTAAAGGAAAAAAAGATATTAGCAAATACAGAAAACACACCGGTACGCCTAAAACTATGACAGGGGCTAAAAGGTGTGAGCATGTTTTCCTATCCTTGACAGTAAATTTTATTCTAGATAACATTTGATAAGTTGTGTCTATTTGTATTCTGTTTTACTGTAATGTTTGCTGATAGTAGATATTGATTATGCAGGAAGGATGGTGTTACCATTTGAGCCCCTAACTGTAGCCTTTCAGGATGTGCAGTATTATGTTGGCACCCCTTTGGTACTGAAGCTATAGCTAATTTTACTTCTGAATTTAAGTATTTTTAGACATGGAGTAACTTATCTTAGTGGGTTGGTTATGTTATTTTCATTGCAGGCAATGCAAAAGCGAGGTGTTAAACATAAAAAGCTCCAGCTTCTTTCTGATATTACTGGTGCATTCAGACCTGACATTCTTACAGCATTGATGGGTGTCAGCGGAGCTGGGAAAACAACTCTTATGGATGTTCTTTCAGGAAGAAAAACTGGTGGTACTATCGAAGGAGAGATAATAGTTGGTGGGTACCCGAAGTTTCAAGACACATTTGCTAGGGTATCAGGTTATTGTGAGCAAAACGACATACGTTCTCTCCTGATTACTGTTGAAGAATCAGTGATATTTTTTGCATGGCTGCGGCTCCCGTCTCAGATTGATTCAAAAATTAAAGCTGTATGATATCTTTCTTATGCTTGATTTAAAATTTGGTCTTTGGATTGATCATTTAAGATTTTATTGAACTGAAAATTTTATGCCTCCCCTAGGAATTTGTAAATTAAGTCCTTGAAACTATTGAGCTTGATGAAATTAAAGATTCCCTGGTGAGCTTCCCGGGAGTTAGCGGTTTGTCAACTGAGCAACGTAAACGCCTGTCTATAGCTGTGGAGCTTGTTGCCAATCCATCTATAATATTTATGGATGAACCCACTTCAGGTTTAGATGCAAGAGCAGCTGCAATCGTTTTGAGAGCAGTTAAGAATGTTGTTGAAACAGGAAGAACGGTTGTTTGCACCATCCACCAACCAAGCATAGATATCTTTGAGGCATTTGATGATGTAAGTAAGATTATAACTTCTTTCAGTAGATCTGACAATCATTTTTCATCAGATATAATACATATTCTTGATTTTATTGCAGTTGATTCTAATGAAAACTGGAGGACGCATCATCTATTCTGGGCCACTTGGTCGGCACTCAAGTAGGGTTATTGAGTACTTTGAGGTCAGTTTATTCCACAAATTTTATGGCTGAAGTTCGATATATCCACCTTTGCCTTCCCAGCATAGAAAATGTGGTAAAAAAACAAAGTCCATGATCCCCATTGCTTTTCCATTTGATTCTTGCAATAGAATATCCCTGGCGTACCAAAGATCAAGGACAATTATAGTCCAGCAACATGGGTGTTAGAGGTTACTTCTAAGTCTGCACAGACTGAACTTGGTGTGGATTTTGCACAGATTTACGGAGAGTCCATTTTGTATCAGTAAGTGCAAACTTCAGAGTGCCATTTATTCCCTTGCCTATAAGGAAACGATAAAATTATAGTGTTTCTTTCAGTATAGATTATTCAATTGGATTTTCATCATAATGTTTTACTCTATCTTTCTGTGTAACAGTAATTGGTGAATTCACAAATTATACTCTCAAGCAATGAATATTACCAAACAAAAGATTTACTTTTGTTACAAGGATGAACACAATCTGTTTATGATTTTTATTCTGCATGAAAATCTTGTAGTTTGGCTTGTACATGATTTCTGACTGTAGAGAGAATAAAGATTTGGTAAAACAATTGAGCTCACCTCCTCTTGGTTCAAAAGACTTGCATTTTTCAACCCCGTTTTCCACAGAATGGATGGGAGCAGTTCAAAGCATGCTTGTGGAAACAGAACTTGTCTTACTGGATAAATCCTTCATACAATTTGGCGCGATTCATTGCGCATCTGTGCTATTTGGTGTAATCTTCTGGCAGCAAGGAGACAAAATGTATGACGCAAAAAAGGAGAGATTTCCAAAATTTGTTATGCTTTGCACATTTCAATTTAATTCCTCCACTATTATGCCATTGATTGGAATGGAACGGACCATTTTGTTCAGAGAAAGATTTGCTGGAATGTACTCCTCATGGGCCTATTCCTTTGCACAGGTTGAAAATCTCTCCTGAATATTGGTTTAAAAGCAATTCCTGTTAAATTTGTAATATATATGTACTTTGCACATATAGTAACTCGGGTTGCATTTTGCAGGTGCTAGTTGACGTTCCTTACTTGTTCACTGCAGCACTTCTTTACCTGATCATCACATATCCCATGATCGGCTACTACTGGTCAGCCTCTAAGATATTCTGGTCATCCTACGGCATGTTCTGTACATTTTTGTACTTCAACTACCTTGGAATGCTGCTTGTGTCGTTGACACCAAACGTTCAACTAGCTTCAATTTTGGCCTCTTTTTGTTACACTATGCTGAACTTGTTCTCTGCTTTTATTGTACCAAGACCGGTAAGCTTCTAAATTATCAAGTTATCATGCTAAATCACTTCGACAAGTTGATACTTGAAAACTAACCTAATGACGGTGTTGTACCCTTCTGCAGCAAATTCCAAAGTGGTGGCTTTGGTTGTATTATTTATGTCCCATGTCTTGGACTCTGAATGGTATGCTCACTTCACAATTTGGAGATGTTACCAAAGAAATATTGGTGTTTGACGAAACTAAAACAGTTTCCGCATTCTTTGAAGATTATTTTGGTTTTCACCATAATTTTTTATGTGTTGTTGCCATAGTTCTTATCTTCTTCCCACTTGCTTTTGCTTCCCTTTTTGCATACTTTATTGGAAAACTGAACTTCCAAAGGAAGTAAGTGTAATATTTGATGTTATTATCAATTTAATGAACAAATTTCCATAGGAGATTATTGTAAGAATACTTTTTTTTTTAATATTTGAATAATAGTTCAGAATTAGCTGTCAAATGGATTTGTAAACCTCATAGATGTAGAAGAAAATGGTGTAGCTGCTTGAAAAGGTATCCAAATATCATATGTAATTGCTAGTTAAAAACAAGTAGGGTTTGTCAAATTTGATGACCTTACTGTAATCTGTCTTTAACAGCTCTGTTTACATCATTGTTTTCAGACTAGTTTATCATATTGAAAGCAGAAAAACATCAAAACAAAGCAAAATTGAAAATGACAATAATTGATGACAGGATAAAGGTAATCTAAGTGGAATATAGATATAGAGATTCCTTTTCAATGATCATATTCTTCCTTCTATGAGATCAAATTTGAACATGTTATTACATACAATGAAAGGAGAAATAGTTTTTTGTTTTTTTTCTTCTTAATTTGCCTCCTTTGATGATTTAATTTTCCTAAGCAGTAGGCAAAAAGGGATGCACAAACAACTGGGAAAGCAATAAGAGCGACAGCCACAAGGCCTAAACGATCCTGGTGAAAACAATAATAATCTTGTAGAAAGGAACTAACTGTTTTGAGCTCTCCAAATATCATTCTCCCTTTATTCATGTCTCCATACTGTGATGCCAATAGACCATACCGTTTTGAGCTCTCCAAATATCATTCTCTCTTTATTCATGTCTCCACATTGTGATGTCAATAGACCATTCAGGGACCAAGATGTTGGGTAAATCCAATAGCACCAAATCCACCACTTGGGAATATCCTGCAAAATATAAGAATTTTAGCACATGAAATGCACAAAGATTTGGGAATGAAGAAAAAGAAGAAACGAGTAGGAAGGGTATACCGGTCCTGGCATTAGGAAGACTGAGAAAAGATTCAATAAGGGGTAGGTTGTGGCTGCCAAGATAGTAGCAGTTTGGAGATTTGGGCATACTGAAACTATGAACATCCCAAGATAAACAAAGAATAGAAATGTACAGAATGTTATGAAGAAATACCGAAAGACCGTGTAAACCGACCAATAGTACCATTTTGATGGATATGTAATGGCCACATATATGATTGCATGAAACATGAAATAAGGTATTTCCATGGTTACCTGCAACATACAAAGTAACTACTTTTATTATTGTTTCATAACTGTCTGCTATTTGAACAGTTAAACAAGACGTCTAAACGATGGTAGTGATCCTGAACTTGTGCAAAGGACTAAGCCCATGGAGAGTACATTCGAGCAAAAATTTCCCCGTACAAAACAGTGCGCTCGGTTGCCACATATGGTAGTGCTGTTGAGCAAAATTTTATGCCCAAGCATGTGACGGCATTGTACGTTGCTCCAAGTATGTTAATCAAATCCCTTTCTTTGTTTCTTCAGAAAAGAAGATGTTTTTTAGGCTTACATATGTTACAAAAGTAAGCTTAATTTCTTAAATGAATAGAAAGACTTACATTCCTGCCCTTTCTGCCAAAGTATTGCACCAAACAGCACTGCTGACAAAGTCATAAACATAAAACGAGCCAAGTTATATGCAGGACTTCTCCAATATGATTAGTGTTGTCTCCGTAGGCATGCCAGATGCTGTTCCCTACTGCTTTGTGGAAAAGTTTTGGTGTGACAAGTGTTCATAAACTTGATAAACTGGCATACTGTACATAGCCACTGTTAGATTGTAGACTTCAGACACTGGTTCCATACAATATTTCTTAAATTCAGATTTCTTTCTTTTGCATTTGTTGAATTGTCAGTATAAAAAGGCTAGTAGTAGTTATATTTTACCATTTTGTTGTTTCCTTAACATTAAAATTTAAATACATTTTAGTAATGTACAAGAAATGCGTTTGTAGTCCAACGGTTAGGATAATTGCCTTCCAAGCAATAGACCCGGGTTCGACTCCCGGCAGACGCATCATATTTTAGAAAAATTAATTATAATATTGCTTTTTGAAGATATAAATCTCAAGTAGGTTCAATTATTCATTTACATAGGAATTCTAAGCAACTGTAGCAACTGTATTTCCCGCAGAGTGGTCTGACTCTGATTCTCTCTCAGGATCCATGTAAGCTTGGTGTCTTGTTTGCAGCTGTTGGAGAGTGGTCTGACTCTGATTCTCTCTCAGGATCCATGTAAGCTTGGTGTCTTGTTTGCAGCTGTTGGAGAATGCATATATGAAGCCTGATGAAGATGAAACAAGTGAATGAAATGTTATGGAGATGGAGACCAAGTGAATGAAATGTTATGGAGATGGAGACATTTCTTCATACAATTAAACATTTGAGTAGCATATTTTAGTGCCATGAATTTTCTCCCTCCCACGTTTGTTTGTGTTTGATTTTCAGAGGACATGTCTGTTTGAGTAAAAGAACAGAAGAGGATATGTCATTTTCTTAAAGAACCGATGAACGATTGTCCTCTTCGTCTTAGAACCATAAATTCAATTTCTAAATTGCTGATACGATCAGTGTCAAGATTATACAATTGTAAACATATTATATGTCATAAAGAAAAACAAATATTGTTATTTAGCAGCTAATATTTATCATCCGCTCATTCACTTATACTCAATAGTTCAATTCCGAACAAAGCCTTAGTTCTTATATTTTAGTTTCCTTTGCCTATCAGAAATCACAAAAAACAATACATGATAAAATTTTCAACAACCATCACTATTTTTGTTGTTAAAAGATAATGATGAACAAACATACTATAAGCAACAGGACTATTTCTTTTAACACACAAAAAAGATTAGATTAAGACACGAAATGAATTGAAATTAGTAAGTTGGAATTCACAGTCATCTACTTGTAAAATGTATTATCAATTCATTTTCTTCTAAGGGAATGACATTGATGTCAAAAGTTAACAATCTCTTTCTTCTAAAGAATAATTTTAATGTAGAAACGACAATGAGGAATGAATAGATTACGTGTATGTCTTACCTCATTCTGCTCTATTTAAGCAGCATTAATTTTGATTCATTTGCATCGAAAATTTGTAATCTCTTTTCTTATTCTTGTTGCTTGTGTGAAGAAAATGGTTATGGAAAAACAATTTTCAGGTTTTGTTGCTTTGGCTTTGGCCTGCTTTCTGTTCTCTGCTGCGAGCACAGGTACATTACATCCTTCTATAGTTTCATTTGCTGATATGATTAGTAAAACAGCTTGAATGCAATCGTCGTTATTATAATCAACCCTTTAATTTGATTACATTTTGTATGTTTTTCGTTATATACAAAAGAGATTCATGTATAACTTCAGATGTGATAATTTTCTGCAGAAGCAAGGACCATGACAATAGAGGAAAAGCAGGTATAGATTATTGTTTCTACGTGCTCAGGTTTTAGTGACAGTGCCAATAATTTTAATCCCTAATATATTTCATTGTCAGGAAAACCAGCTTCAGAAAGTGTGGTGCATTGTTAGGCCTTCGACGCCAGATGATCAGCTTGAGCGTAACATAAATTTTTGTCGCAATCAGATTCCACATCCTATTTATAACTACACAATGATTGAAAATGGGGGATCCTGTTACCTCCCCACCAACAAAGTTTCCAATGCTTCAGTTCTTATGCATCTCTACTTCCAGAACGCCGGGAAGCAAATTCACAACTGCAATTTCAACAACAGTGGCATTTCTGTTTATACTGATCCATGTAGGTGACGTGAACTTGTTTCTTTTCAATTAAATGGCTACAAGTAATTTCTTTCCTCAAGAATTCTGATGAATTTGATGGTTCTTCTTTCTTTTTTTTGTTGCAGCTGTTGGAAATTGCATATATCCACTATTCTGAAGAGATTCACTCGGCATACAGATACTAATAGAAGCAATACTAAATAACGGGGTCTTTCTGGTTGCTGCTGGAGTACATCTGTACTTTTTGTAGCTCTCTATAGTTTATGGTGTGAGTAGTGAGAAAACACTCTGTAATGTACCTCTGTTTCTCTGTTATAGAAATGAAAATGGATTGAATATTTACTACAATGATCCCGGTAAATTGTCTATAAATGTTCAGATGTTGTCTGATAGTCCACATATTCATTTATGCACTAGTGGTACTGAAGACAGAAGAATAAAGCTTCTGGGCCAGACCTGAATGTGGCAAACGAAGCATAAAACCACAAGACATTCACAGAACATAAACTTCATTCTTCGCTGTCTGCACTAAAAACTATCCTAGAGGAGACAGCCATGACCCTACCATCTTTGTGGTAGAAAATTTGAATTTGATTGTATATACAGGTGTTTAGCAGTTACACAACACTAATTAGTAGTTATATAGCATTATTTAACGTCAAATCTGAATTTTATAACGTGCAAACAATCATACTGGATAAGCAATCATCTTCAAGGTTCATGTGCAAACGTCCATACCGAATAAGGACCTAGACATCTTTGAGGTTGAGATCCACCGACAATATTCTAAATTTCCATAACACAAACATTCTGAGTTGATTGGATAATGTGAAACCATATGCTCTTCCTAAACAGAGCACTGAGCAAATGAAATCACAGTCACAATCAAACACAAAAGAAAGAGAATCATTTTCTCAGTTTTGCAGCTCAAGGAGCAACCAATTCTCATTTTATGCAGCAATAAGTGACCATAACATTTCGTACAATCTGAATTCACCTCTCATCCCAGTTTTGTAGCATAAATTTTATAATATTTATATAGCTATACTGTGATGTTTAATGTCAAATCTAATTTTTATAACCTGAAAATCCGAATTTCATAACATGCAAACGTACACTGAATAAAGACTCATCTGAGGTACACATCCACCGACAGTATTTTAAATTTTCACAACAGAAATTCACTGAGTTGATTGCATAGTGAAAACCATTGGCTCTTCCTAAATAGAGTACTGACCAAAATGAATCACACAAACACAGAGGACAGTGATCATTTTCACACTTTTGCAGCCCAAGAAACGACCAATTCTCATTTTATGCAGCAATAACATTCAATACAATCTGTATTCACCGCTCAATTCATTATACATTGGACAAAACTCATTAAGAGGCATATATCAAAAGGAAAAGCATATATCAGAACAAAATATAAAAAAAGACGTGTAAGTGTCAGGACAAAAACTCCCAAAATGGAGAGTAAATTGGAAAGGAGGCCAGCAGCTCAGTCTTGATTGATTGATTTAAGCTTGGATTTTGTCCCACTTGAGAGGCTTGACAATTTCCCAAGTGAAATCAGGATCATCTCTGCCAAAATGTCCATAAGCTGCAGTCTTCAAAAACCTGCCATTTCCACCCCTCTTCAGATCAAGATTGATGGAAATCAT
>JAXCLQ010070668.1:0-16850 GCA_035584115.1 Cedrela odorata
ATATATATAAAGAGAGAAAGAGAGAGAGAGAGAGAGAGAGAGAGAGAGAGAGAGAGAGAGAGAGAGAGAGAGAGGATTCTCAATAGTATGCCTTGAAAATGATAGATATCAGATTTATGGAATATATGGCAAGAGTGGAGTGTTCGAGTATTTTTGGTGATCGGTCATGTCATAAAGGCCCCAATGAGATATCCATTTCTATCTACTATTATCTAAAAATAATCAAGTTATTAATAAAGCAAAAATTAATCCCTTACATGTAAAATTATAGAGGATCCCCTTTAAAATCAAACAATTCCATTGAGTATCATTGTATGTGTGATAACATCTACTATACTAGGAATATTCCTACCCGATTATTGCAATTGTTCAGGATACCATTTTTTAGCTTCTAGTTAGCTTCTAAAATCTATTTCTTAGTTCAAGATCCCTCTTACTAACTGAAATCAAAGAAATAGTAGATCTGTTCCGAACAAAATAGGAATGAGCTAGGATTATGAACTTATAATCTATAATTTGATGATTGAATCAATTCCATAATTATAAGTTCATTCCATACCGAACTAGATCAGAATAGGATTATATACATTTTCATTATGAGAAGAGGTCATTTGAGTGTATCTAAATAGATATTATATTTACATATGGATCCCTACGTCGTTACATTCTATTTAGGATTAGGAATAGGCGTAATCAAACATGCTTTTTATGTATCTCTCGTTGTTTGGGACCCTATTCACCTTTTTAGGCTTCTATTAAATCAATAAATAGGTTTGATTATCCATATTTTTGATATAATATTAATATAGATAAGGCATCATTCAGATAATTCAAATCGAAGCAATTAGATATTTGATTGGGGCCTATATGACATGACCGATCACTAGAAATACTCCAACACTCCACCCTTATCATATATTTCATACATCACACTAGATAGATATCATCTTCATGGAATACGATTCGCTTTCAAGATGTCTTGGTGATGAAATGGTAGACATGCGAGGCTTAAAATCTTGTGCTAAAGAGTGTGGAGGTTCGAGTCATCTTCAAGGCATAATATTGAGAATGCTTATTGAATGAGCAATTCAATAAAAGGTTTCAGATTGAATCGATATTGATATATCAGTTTCATTCAAGATTTTGGAATTGGAATAAGTACAGCAGCGGATCATGAAAACTTGTTGATCTTCTCTATCTAACGAATGGGGAGTCCGCTTTGAAATTATTCTCCCTACACCCACCCCCCAAATATATGTTTCAATAGGAATCACACAAGGGTAGATTGATACAAAATAAACCTCGGGTAAAATACCTGCCTATAACCTAACAAATAAAGTACATTACATAGTTCGTTTTAGGGATTGTCGACTTACTCGTTCAATGACTTTGGCACTGGACGTTTCTAAAATTAGTACTATCGGGTCAGGTGAATTAAATATATATATATATATATAATTTTATGTAATTTTTATTGCTAATTAAATTTCTCAAATTGTGAATAAAATTTTAAAATAAAAACTTTTATCTACCAAAATGATATATCTTCAATTTTTTAAGTCCTACTAATAAAATGTGAAAAATAAATTATTATTATTGCTATTTTTAGTTTTGCTAAATGAAGAATAAAAGTTATGAATAATGTCATTGATATAAACTCCTATATAAATATTGTCATTGTATAAATTTTTTTACTTTCGTAAAACTCTTGTCAAAATATAAAATATATGTCAATAATATAACAATATCAATTTGTAGGAATAAATTTGTATATGTGTTTTATTTGTAATATTTTTAAAAAATTATTAATATGTTTTGTTAAACTCGTACAATGAGCAAACTAATAATTATTGATATATTTTTTTAGTTTTGAAATGTGAGAATATAAAAATTATTAATCCATTTCATAATTGAAATATTAATATATAACTCAAGAGGGGAGTGAATTGAGTTTTTAAGCTTAATTTAACAAATTTAAGATTTACTTCAATTTAACTACACAATCAAATATAAACTTTAAAAATAAAGAGTGTAAGAAGAAAGATTGAATAGTTTGGATTTATAGCGCTTCGGCATAACTTTATTTATGTCTACTCCTTTAAACTCTATTTGAAAATTTCATTATGAACAATTCTTGAAATCCCAATACTCAATTTACAACTAATAAGATTTCATACTACTTTAAATTTTACAAGTGATTTACTAATCATTCACTCTCACTAAACCAAAATGAATAATAACCATTGATATCCCAAGACTTAATTTACAACTAGGGGTGCAAAATCAGTTTTGGTTTCACTCGGAACCGGAAGCTACCATAAATAATTCAGTTTATAAATTTTGAAATCAGAACATACCCTGTTTAATAAAGTACCATTTTTTTTTATTCTATTTCCATTCTGATTCGATTTCGGTTTAAAAATAAGGTACCATGTTTATCAGTTATCTCAATTTCTCTAATTCTTATCTCCATAAAAAAAATCTTAAAAAAATAAAATTAATGGAATTAAATTATAAAAGTATTGTATACATGAAGAAAAATTAAGTGAACGAAAAAAAAAGAAATAAATTATTAAAGAGAATTGATATATGACAAATTATTAAAAATATATTATATTATTATTTGAGTTAATATTACACATCATTAAAAAGAGAAATTTAATTTTTTTTTATGATAGTACAATTATATATCTAATAATATTATATTATGTATATATTTATTTATTATAATTGTTAACTTGTTTGACAATTTTAAAATAAATATATACAAATAACAATTTTATTAAATTATTATACAAATAATATGATCAATTAAGTTAAATAAAATATTATAAACATATTAATTATTTTTTTTCTATGTAACTCAATGAATAAATAATGTTCTCTTTAATAAATTGTGTAACTTTATATGTAATTCAATGATTAAAAGTTTGTATTTAAATATAAAGTGAGTTTTAATTCGTTTAGTTTGAAAAATAATTTTTTATTTTTAAATTGAATCGGCTCTTCGTTTCAATTCTGGTTCTACAATTTTTAGAACCAAAACCTACCTTTAAAAAATTGATTTTTTCTGTTCGGTTTTGAGCGGTTCCAGGTCGAACCAGAACCGTCCCTATTTATAATTAAGAAAATTTTTAGTACTTTTTCAAATCCTTATAAGTGATTATATACCAATCACTTAATCTTAAAATCTTCAAGTGAAAAATCACTCCTTTCACTCTTTTACAAATTAGAATAAATGTAAAAAATGAATTATACCTTCAAATAACTCTCCAATAAGTGAGAATATTACAAATATAAGAATAAGGTATTTGAAATGTATTTTTAGCACTTTATAAACTCAAGATTTAATTTGAAACTTGAAAGATATTTGTAAGCACTTAAATTTGAAAGAAAAACATTCAAAACTACTTATAAATGAATATAAATCTTGTATTTATAGTTAGGATTAGAAAATTAGCCGTTAGACTTATAAAAATTTAAATTTCAAATGCAAACAGTTGACCTTTTCCTCGAACCGATCTCAAGGAACCATTTCCTACTCCTTAGTACCTACAAAAAAAAAATCATGTCAAAGTTTTTAGTACCCAAATATAACATCCTAAATTCGAGAATGTTACCGGTAGGTGATAGAACTACCTTATTACCCTAAACCTTACACAACCTATCTATCTATATATTTATAATACTTCACATGCACGTCTATAAAAGGAAATCATGCCTACCCACAACATAAATGCAATTCGTTAGCTTTATAAACTTTGATACATCAAATTTCATCTATATATAATTATCCAAAGCATAACTCTAAATATAACACATCATACACTATATACATGATGGGCCATGACACCTTAGTGATTGTAGTGTGTATCCTCTCCTCCGTCCATGTCTTCAAAGGTTGAAATGTTTCACTGGGAATCTAGACTTACAAAAATCTAAAAAGTGAGGGATGAGTCTTGAAAGATTTAGTAAGTGGATAATATAAAGTTAAAAATATATATTTTAGAAAGTTCAGTCCTACTACATATAAATTCAGCTTAGGATTAAAATACCAAACTTATGCAAGTGATGTGTTGAAATAAAGAAATTCAAATTGTGTTATCAAAAACTAAATTCTACTTCATACTTCAAAACTCAACTGCTGTAAAACCGAAATATGAATTGTCATAAAACTGTAATAATATCATGTTAAATTTTTCTGCTGCTCCAAAAACAATTTCGAAAAAATATCATCATATTCAAAATCTATTGTAATGGAATCATTTGGAGACTATATAATCATAAAATTGAAACCAACATCATGTGGAAATTTTCAGCTATAAAAAAAAAAAAAATCAGTTTGGAAACTGTTTAGCGATAAATCATAAATATTTGAAAACTCTAGTATTTAGGAGCATTACGTATCGTCGTCCTTCTAAATATAACTCTGTAAAACTCTGATATCTAGAGGTGTTATGTATTGTCGTCCCCCAAGTCACTCTCGCTGCTATTAGGAATGTGACATCTGAGGTAAAAGAATCTAAGGGCGTTACGTATCGCCGTCTCCCTAGATACGTCTTTGGCCCCGTAGGGCAAAATCTTGAAAATCAAATTTGAAATCATGTTTTAAAAATCATTTATCATCAAAATCAATTCGTACTTTCAAACTCATGTTTTCAAAACAATATTTTCTTAAAATAGTTTCGTCAATAGCTTTGCTATCACAAATCAACTAGTTTTACAAAATCCATGAATGTGTAATGAAATCATTTCCAAAATTTATGTCTTAAATCATGAAATCAAAAGATAATCAATTAAAATTCAATGGATTATCAATATGTTCATAACATGTCCAAGTATTCATAATTCCATAAATTCACAATAATTTTCTTCGAACGTAGATAAACATTTCCATCCAATTTCCAAAACATTTATAATTCAAACTTGTTACTAAAATAGTATTTTGGAAAAGTAAATCATTCACTCATGGTCAACAAACAATCTCGGTATTCTTTCTTGTACAACACAACTCAAGCTATCACTCATGGGTTCATAATAATAGCAACCTATGCAACTCAAGATTTTTTTGAGTCATGTCATAAAATGACTTTTATATTCGTACATTAATTTAATAGGATAAATTCTTTATACTTATACCATCAACATACAATAGTAATACCCATTCTTTAATACCACAGCCTCAAATCGCAATTTATGGACACATTAAAACTCAACTCAAATCCACCACCTCTCCGATTAACTGTTTTCGTATCCATGATAATTGTAACTTTACAAAGTAATATCCAAGGTAATTTAGAGAAACGAAGTAAATTCCCAACATAATCATGGCCCAAATCACAACTCGTGCTCACTTAATGTCACAACTCGTGATTGACATTTCCGAGAATAGTTTCCATAATCATCATAGTAATACTTTGACAAGATATTGTTCAACGTCAATATAAGAATTTAATTATATCCTTCACCACATATACTTCATTAATAATTTAAGTAATTATTTGAAACACATCACTACTCATTCCCATGTCATAACTAAAGCATAATCTGTAAATTATAATCCTTCAACATATCATCAACATCACAATTATATCCCATTTATAACATAACGTATAAATAAATATCAATGTCCCAAGGACCATTTCCATCATATAAACAGTTTAAGATCCTTATGAAACATCCATAGAGTAGGTTACAAGCACTTTTGACCATCTCATACAAACTCAATCTACCAAAAATTGCTATTAGTCTGATTTAAGCTAAGATTCAAGCTCAATTCCGTAATATATATATATATATATATATATACCCAGTGTTTTTTTAATCAATTCTAAATGATTGTCTAAAACTAAGTAATATAAGTTTGAAATTATCGTAAAACAATATTAATCCACTCACTTGTTGGAATACAATCAAGTCGTACTAAAGAGCGTCGGCGGCGCTCTGATCGGCGATTTACAATATATGACATATGTTAGGTTTCATGATAATCATTGGATGAATGAATAAATAAATAAAAACATGTACACTCTACTTCACTTTACGGATTCGAATTTTGAATCTAATTATCTAAGTTATAAACTCCTAAATGATGTTTCTACATAGCAAGTTACTTTAAACTAAACTAAGTTTTAATTATACACTCTATTATGAGTCTAGTTTCTATCGCTTTTGACGGATTCAACTTTCGAATCTGATCGCTCAAGTTATAATTGATTTTTGCTAGGTGACACAATACGACAAGATGTAGAGTATCACAAGACAACCCATTTTTCAAATTTTTTGGGCATTTGTCACTGAGCTCCTTGACTTAGTTTTTAGCTATATCATTCCCTTATGTGTCTAGTTTACTATAGTTTTACGACTCGTCAATCTGAGGCTCGAAACTCACTTAGTTTCTGTTTTTTTGAACCTTATTAGAAAATTTTTAACGATTGACACTCATGCGTTGCAGTCGCACTTTCACTGTCCTATACTCCACTCATGTCTGCTATCCCATATCATGCATTTACACTTCATTTATACATTCTACATGCATTAACAGCCCTTTACTCCCTAAATAAATGAACCATACATTAACAACATCATAATTCTGAAATTTTCATGTATAATCTACACCAACATATTGCTATTCATAAACCAATCCTACCGACACAAATTTATGTCCTTTAAAGTTAATATTAAACATAAAAACACTCATCTTGCTTGTCGAAAATCCAGAAATTCCTTCTTCTCCTCTGTTCGTATTTTCGTATCTCGTTTCGGCATTTCATCGAGCATGTGACGCCTTTTATTTTTCACTTTCATAGCCAAGCTTGCTTTCTCTCTTTTAATCCTTTTCTTAGCAACCCAAAAGCCTAGATTCATCAACCAAATTTACAAAACAACACAGCCAATAACCTAGTCAAAAGACTATCACTCGTTGCATTCTCATCTTCACGGCTAAAACTCGTTTCCCTTCTTGATTTTTCTCCTTCACAGTTTGTTCTCTCTTCACCCATTCTCTCGGTCAAAATTTCACTCTTTTCTCTTGGCCAAGCAAACCTCTCCCTTCATTCACGTTCCCCTCCTTTTGTTTCTCCCTTCCATTTTTTCGTTTCTCCTTTTTCTCGCTTTAACAATCAACCAAGTTCTCATTTCTCCTCTAATTTTCGGTCAGTCCACTTTCTTGTTTGGTCAACTCTCTCCCTTTCTCTTTTATTCTTCTTCTCTTCCACGGTTTTTGCCACTGCCACCTGGCAATTTGTCTTCTCCTCTCTAATTTTTACTATTTACAGTTTTTAATCTTTCTTTCTTTAATTTTTGTTAAGTCAAATGCACTAAAGACAAAAGAATGAAAGCTAAAATAAAGGAAAACAAATGGGTTATTTAAACATTTGGATATTGGGCAGAGTTTGGGTTTTTAATGGTTTCAATGTTGGGCTTTGAACACTTGATTCAGTTTGGCCTATAAATAATCCTTATGGGCTTGTATTAATTTGGTTACTTGTATTATCATAAGCTTGTACTATTTATTATGGGCTTGTATTTATTATTAATCAAAGTTTTTTTTTAAAAAAATTTTATTGCATAGCCTAAGATGCATCATCATTCACATATACTATTTTTTATTTATTGTTATTATTGCAAAAAATGCAGTCATGATATCAAATTTTCTTGGGTCCTTGTATGTTAGTGTTGATGCCAAATGCATTTCTTTTTATAAGAAATTTATGACTTAAATGACTAAACATATTACAATAGTTACAAGTGACGTTGACTTCAATTCTAGAGGTAGGTTTAATAAAAAAATATTTTCTAAACATTTTGTTTAGCATGAGGCTTGTACCTAATAGGGGTATGCAAAATCAAATCTTGCTTACAAATTACTCATGTATTATGAAGATAAGATTTACAATGATAGAATAGATGAGACTAAGATGAAGAAGAACATAACATTCAAATTATCATCACATGAGAGAGATAAGGAAAAAAGTGAAAGTGATGATGGTAACATTGCTTTAATGACAAGGAAGTTCAAAAGCTATTTTGAAAACAAAAAGAGTTTTAGAAGAAGTTTTAAACAATACATGAGAGACAATTAAAGAGGCGATAAAAGCAAGAACAATAAAATCACATGTTATGAGTGCAAGGAACTCAGATATGCTAAGAGGAATTGCCCACTTTTCAAGTACAAGAAATCTAAGAAGAAGGCAATTGTAGCAACTTCAAACGATGATGTAGAAACCTCATCGGATGATGATGCAAAAAGCTCATCGGATGATGAAATCGCCAACATGTGCTTTATAGCATTAAATGATGATGAGGTAAGTGATCACGAACCAAATTACTCTTACAATGAATTGTTAGATGTTTTTGAAGAGTTGCATGATCATTTTCAAAAATTGATTTTTAAAAATAGAACTCTTAAAAAGAAATTTGATAATTTATATATTGAAATTGAATCTATAAAAGAAATCAACACTTCTCTTGAAAATGAAAAAGAAGAATTATTCAATGAGATTAAAGATTTGAAAAATAAATATTTTAAATTAAATGAAATGGTTTTAAAGTTTACTAAAGGTTAAAAGAATTTAGAACTTCTCATTGGTTTACAAAAATGTACTTTTGATAAGAGTAGTATTGAATACAAGTCTTATGCTAAACAAAAGTTTTACAAAATATTTTTTTGTTAAACCTACCCCAAGAGTTGAACTTAATGCCACTTGTAACTATTGTAATATGTTTGATTATTTAAGTTATATATGTTTGGTTATTATGTTTTAAATCGGTTGTAAATAAGACATTCTCTCAATAAAACACTTTATGAGCTTTGGCATAATAGAAACCCCAATATTGGATGTTTCAAAATTTTCAGTTCTAAATGATTTATCTTAATTACCAAGGATAACTTGGTAACACACCAAAACATAACAAAAACAACTAACGTAATATGTCAGAATAAAATAGATTCATCCCTAAATGAAAATTATCTCTATTGGAATAACATATGCATTGCATTCAAACTTAACTAAAAGAAGTTATTGATATATTGTATTTGTATCAATATTATTAATCTTACATAAATATTATCTTATACAACTATGGTTACAAAACCAAGACATGTTTGCTAGCATTACAGGAAGAAAAACACTTCATAAAATATTTCATCCTTATGACCAAATTATCTTGTTACTTTCTGTTATTGTTTGTAAAAAGTAATTGGTAAGGAGTGAGTTATCAACTCAATAAGTAAACCATACAAGTTTCTACTAATGTGAATAATATTTTTGTAACATAAAATATTTTATCAAAAGTTTATAGAATAGTTGCTAATAAAGTATTAAAATACATTATATAAAACGATAGATAACTCTAGTTAAATAGTGTTACCTGTGCCTATGTGACTCGTATCAGAATCATATATATCATATTGTATTTGTGCAATTTATCAGTATATATTTCACTAGTGAAATTCACTTATTTATCTTGGTGACCCGGCAAGAACAGAACATATCAATAACTACTGACATTGAGCCCAAATATTTGTCCATAACTATTATTCCTAATCAGAAAATTTTACATTGAATAACAATTAAAAAAATAATATTTTACAAATCAATTAATAGTAAACAATAAACATTTACTTAATTTTTCGTCGAGCAAAATAGGTTAAAAATTTTTATTTAAAAGTTTAAGAAAAATCGTGTACGATTTACTTACCTAAGTATGAGGAAAATAACTTATTAAGTATGGAATAAGCACGTCTTATAATTAAAAAAAATGAGCAAATTTATTAACTCAATGTACTCATACAACTATTCCTAAACAATTTCTAAACATCTTTTATACTAAGTTGTAAAATTTTAGCTTTTCCAAAATTCTGAGGCACTTTTACTACCACAATTGACAGCCAAAACAAACTCCAAATTTCATAAATTTTATATCAAAAGAAAGCTTATCATGTTTTTTATAAGACCTTAAAACCTCGTAATTTTAAATTACCAATTTCATAAGTTATGAATTTCTAAACATGACAAGGTCCTGATTGAAAATTTTGCACTTTGTAATAAAAAATATTAAACATGTATATTCTGGCTTCTTTAATTAACTTCAAAATTTCTAAGATTTTAACACTGAACAATTATACATATCTACTAACAATTTGCAGAAATTTAGAATTTTCCTCCTTCTATATACTAAATTATAAATTTCTACACTTAATAATATTAATATTGTTTAATTTCATTCTCAGCAAGTACTCAGACTTTAGCTATCATTCCATCAAATCAAATGAACATGAAAATTTATCAAATTCTATAGAAATACTACCTCATATAATACTTAAAACAATTCTAAATTTCAAAATTTTTTTCATACTACAAAGAAAGTTATTAACAACTTACCGAGCTAAGGTTAAATTATAGAATTTATCCAAAATAACATAAAACAAATAATCATCTCTTACCTTTCTCCTTCTTTCTCTCTTATCCCTTCTCTTCTCTAAAGCACTCTATATGTTTCTAATAATTGATTTCAAAATAAAACCTTTTAAAGCCTAATTTTTCTATCATTAATGAGCCTATATGCGTATCTTCTATAAAGAAAAATCAAGGTCATTTATCATTTGTTTCTTGTCCACCATTTTCCATAATTAAAGAGATTAATAAGTTTTAACAAGTATAATCCACTAACAAATGGATAGAATTAAGAGAGAAAGTTTACAATATACAATACTTGTACCTAAACCAATCTAAGCTAATTTATTTTGCCATGACCTTTATGTATTGCATAAACTAAAGAACCCAATAAAGTATTGCTAAGTGCAATTCACTTACAAATAGAATTATAAGAGTTAATCCTTGATGCATAACATTGTTCCTTAACACAAATCAATTCCAATATACTAAATGACAAACAAGAAAAGTTGAGTGTTACACTTATAGAGTATTTAACAAATGTATTTTAGTTATTGAGGAATCCATGCATGTTACTTTTGATGAGACTAATCAATTCTCCAAGGAGAAAAATATTTTTGACAATGAAATTATTATGAAAATGGAAGACTTACATGTTAGAGAATCAAGCAAAGTCACATCTAAGGATACAACTCAACAAAGAGAAGATATGCCACAAGAAGAGGAAACGATTAAGGATGACGAGAAAGATGCTCATGCATTCTACAAAGAGAGAAAGTTTACAAAATCTCATCCAAAAGATTTAATTATAGGGATCCTTTTCATAGAATAAAAAGTAGAACATCCATTAGTTTAATTTGCAATAATATGACATTCATATCTCAAATTGAACCTAAACTCTTTCTTGAAGTTGAAAATGATGAATGTTGGATCATGGCAATGTAAGAAGAATTAAACCAATTTGAGAGAAAAAAAAGTTAAAAAAATTAGTTCCTAAACCGGAACATCAATCTGTTATTGGTACTAAGTGGGTATTTAAGAACAAAATGGATGAGTCCATTGTAGTGATTAAGAACAAAGTTAAATTAGTAGCTAAAAAGCACAACTAAGAATAAAGAATAAATTTTGATGAGACATTCACACTTGTAGTTAGACTAGAGTCAATTAGAATGTTGCTTGCATTTGCTTGTTATAAAAATTTCATTTTATTTCAAATGGATGTCAAAAGCACATTTCTAAATTGATACATTATGGAAGAAATTTATGTAAAACAACTCTCAGGTTTTGAAAATAATGAGTTTCCAAATCATGTTTACAAGTTAACTAAGGCTTTGTATGGATTAAAATAAGCTCCCATAGCTTGGTATAAAAGGCTAAGTAAATTTATTTTGGAAAGCGGTTTTAGCATAGGTAAGGTAGACACTACACTTTTTATTAAGCATAAGGGTCGTGATGTACTTGTTGTTCAAATATATGTTGATGATATCATTTTCGATGCTACTAAAAATTTGTTATGTGAAGAATTTTCTAAATGTATATGTCATGAGTTTGAGATAAGCATGATGAAAGAATTGAAGTTCTTTCTCAGTCTACAAATCAAGCAATTGTAAGATGAGATCTTCATCAACCAATCTAAATACATTAAATATCTTCTCAAAAGATTTGGAATGAAGAACTCAAAAAGTGCTGCAACTCTAATGAGCTCCACTCTATAGCTTGAGAAAGAAGAAAAATTGTACCGATATGAACATAAAGAAATACAGAGCTATGATCAGATCCTTATTGTATTTAACTGCAAGTAGACCTGATATTATGTTTAGTGTATACTTATGTGCTATATTGCAATCTTATTCTAAAAAATGTTACCTACTTGCTGTGAAACACATATTTAAATATTAAAATAACATAATTGATCTTGGTCTTTGGTATTCTAAAGGAACACACTTTGAATTGATTAGCTATTCTGATATCGATTTTGCTGATTGCAAAGTTGACAAAAAAAGTACAAGCAGTACATGTCATTTCCTAGGAAATTCATTAGTCTCTTAGTTTAGTAAAAAAACAAATTTTAGTTGTCATTTCTACAGCTAAGGCAGGATATATAACTGCTCTTAGTTGTTGTACACAAATACTATAGATGTAACATACTTTTACAAAGTTTGGGATCACACTTAAAAAATCCTCTATCTTCTATAACAACACTAGTACTATTAATTTATTTAAAATTTAGTATGTCACTCTAGAGCTAAACACATTGAGATTAAACATCATTTTCTTAAAGATCATGTTAAAAAATGTGATATTACATGGAATCGGTTCCGACCGAAAATAAAATTACGGATATTTTTACAAAACCACTCTCAAAAGATTGATTTTGTTCCTTAAGACAATGATTTAGAATCTTCGAACTTACTTGATGTTGATTGAGTATGATTTGTGAATGTATGGATTTTTTTTAATAACAACGTACATGTCACGCATGATATTACATACATTTTCTTGTGTTTTCATTGTGTTTTTCACATCACATGCATTGCATTTCATTCAAAAATGGCTAAGAAAAGAAATCAACTAAATTATGATTGAAATTTCTTTTATTCAAAGCCAAACATTAATATCCTAATGTCATGGAACGAGGAGATGCACTTGCGAAAATCAAAACTTATGAAACCTTATTCATATAACAAGTGAAATATAGATTTTTTACCTTGAATAATTAGTCCCGAGGATGAAATCATTGAATCCAGACTTGTCAACAGTTTGAGGAACCAGTTGACTAGTAGTGAGTATTTTCAGACCGTTTAGCTAGACGCCTTCTTCTTCCCATTTAACCTCTGATTCTTTAAATTGTCATAACTGGAGATTAAAAAGTTTAAATTAGGTGATTCAAAAGTCAAAATTCATCTACACATTTATAGCTACAATTCTTAGAGATACAAAAGCCCAAATCAATCGATTAGTAGTTCAAAATTAGTCTACAAGATAAAAATAGAGTTTAAGTTGTGCTTGATGTGTTATATAAACCAATATTGGTATTTGACCCATAACTTAAGCTATGTACTTTGGTTTTTAGTGAGACTAAATGTGTTGGAAAGATAAGAAGTAGGGATACAACTTTGATGAAAATAACAAAGCTTATAAATGGTCTCATTAAGCCTAAAATTTGTTACAATACTTAGTACATATTTAGAGTTTAACAATGCAAGTTTTTTATAAGGCTATACAAACACTTTCCTATCATCTTCACATACTTTCTAACCATTCAAATTTATGATTTTGTGTCTAGATCAAGTTTCCCTCATGGCAAGCAATTGTCTTTCTCGACTAATTTGGGGCATCTCCTTCTTGATTATTGGACATATAATCTTTTTCATGTTTATTTTCATGCATAATTTTATATTCATGTTTTTAAGTGTTTTGACTTAGCTATGGTTTGTAATATCATACACTTTGATCTTTGTAATTTGGATTTGAACTCATGTTTGTAGCTTAATATTTATCATGATTGAATTTAATGTTTTATTGTTTTGGAATTGATATTTTTGTAATTAAAATTTTCTTGTGGAGGTATGGATCTTTTGGTACTTATTACACTATGAAAATTTGATATAATAACATGTTGTTTATCATTCTTTTTGATGATGCCAAAGGGAGAGAAATATAAAGTCTTAATGGTAAGAAATATTTAGGGAGAAATATTTGAATTTGGGAATTTGGGGAGAAGTATGAATTTATGATATTGATGTTGGTATATAGAGCTTGGTGATATTTTATTAAATTTGGTATATAGAGCTTGGATATTTGGTGATATTTGATGTTAAGAATGGTAATGTTGAATATTTTTATTGAGTATTATTTTGATGATAATATTGTTGTTATTATTTTGTTGATTATTGATTATCATCATGGAATTGTTTTTGGTGGATGTCATGAAACATAAATTAATAATATTGTTGTTATATTGATCAATGTGTATGAATGAGTAATGGATTATTATTAATAGGGAGAGAATTATTTCTATGCATAAAGGAAATTTTTTTGTTGTAGTTATTTTATGTAGCACATGAGGATGATATTATAAAATGGATATAGAAATGTTTCTTTTCTTTGCTTGTAGTATTTCTTTTTAGGGGGAATTTCATTCAAATTCAAAGGGGGATTATTTCTTCTTTTTTCAAGAAAATCTTCCCATGAATCAAACATTTTTCATCATAAAAAAGAGAGAGATTGTTGACCTTAGTGTCATACAAACTTAAGTTTTGATGATAATAAAAATATTAATTCAATCAAACAAATAAACAAGGAAGTATCAAGGATTTAAGTTAAAGAATCAAGATAAAAACTAAAAGTATTTATTCTTAAATTTTATAAAATAAGCTTGTATGTGTGTAATTGTTGTATGTTTGTAAGCTCAATTATTTTGTGTAAAATCATACTTTAATACTTTCAAAATGTACCAAAAGATACTCTTTTGAAACCTAAAATATGAATTTAATTGTATTTTTTAAAACTGAAAAATGAATGAAACTGCAATATTTTTAAGGACCTAATTGCAAACTTTTTAAAATTTGAATTTTTATAAATCTAACAGTTAATTTTCAAATCCTAACTATAAATACAAGTTTTATATTTACTCATAAGTATTTTTGAACGTTTTTCTTAAGGGTGTGCAAAACCAATTTCGATTTCGGTTTTACTCAGAATTGGAACTTACCTTAAATAATTTAGTTTTTAAATTTTAGAATCAGAATCTACCATGTTTAATAGGGTACCCTTTCTTTTTATTCCAAGTCAGTTCTGGTTCAGTTCCAGTTCGAAAATAAGATACTATGTTTATCAATTATCTCAATTTCTCTCATTTTTAATTCCATAAAAAAATTTTAAAAAAATAAAATCAATTAAATCAAATTATAAAAGTATTGTATACATGACGAAAAATTGAGTAAAGGAAAGAAAAAATAAATAAGTTATTAAGGAGAATTGATATATGACAAATTATTAAAAAAATATTTTATTATTACTCGAGTTACTATTACACATCACTAAAAAGATAAATTAATTTTTTTTTAATGATGATACAATTATATATCTAATAATGTTATACTATGTATATATTTATTTATTATAATTGTTAATTTATTTACAATTTTAAAATAAATATATACACATATCATGATTTTATTAAATCATTATACAAATAATATAATAAATTAAGTTAAATAAAATATTATAAACACATTAATTATTTTTTTCTATATAACTCAACGAATATAGAGTATTTTCTTTAATGAATTGTGTAACTTTATAGATGCAGTTCAATGATTAAAAGTTTGTACTTGAATATGAGTTGATCTTTAATTTATTTGACTTGAAAAATAATTTTTTATTTTTAAATCGAACTGGTTCTACAATTTTTAGAACTATAAAAGAATTGGTTATTCATTTTTTAGAATTGAAACCTATCCTAAAAGAATCGATTCTAGTTTGAAATCGATTTTTTTGGTTCGATTTTTGGCGATTCCTGATCGAATTGGAATCGTTGCACATCTCTAGTTTTTTTCTTAAATCTAAGTACTTATAAACATATTTTAAGTTTCAAATTAAATTTTGAACTTACAAAGTGTTACAAATACAAGTTAAACATACAAGCTTATTTTTTAATATTTAAGAAAAAATACTCTTAATTTGTATTTTCATTTTTTAACTTGAATCATTGATGTTTTTTTATTCATTTACTTGATTGAACATATTTATTATCATCAAAATATGAGTTTGTATGATATTAAAGTCAACAATAATTAATGTATCAAAAAATTAATTAAATATTTTTGAAATAAATAAATAAATAAACAAATATATATAAAGATTCAACACATTTTTAAGAAAGAAAAATTAAATTATCTTGATCTAAATAGTATTTTAAATTATATTAAAATTTATTATTGCACTGTATTTTCTATTTATTATATTTTATTTCAACTTCGATTTAGTTATCAAATTATATTATTTGAAGATAAAATAATAATAAAAACGATATCTTCAGTTATTTTTTATGGGTGTCAAGAGTAGCAATATTTATTTATTTATATTTAATATCCTAAATAACATATTATATAAAATATAATTTACCAATATAAATATTTTACTATAATATGAGTGTTTAGAATACTATTTAGAGTGCAAATAGGATCATCTTGAGTAAATTAAGTGCTTTTAAAAATAATAAAGATACTTTAGATATAATTTAAACAAATAATTTAAATTACAAATTTGTTACATAAAATATTATAAATTAGTCTTCAATTTTAATATCAGATAATTTAATTAAATTTTCTCGTCATAATATTATTTTAAATTGTTAAAAAATTATGCGGTGATATATATATATATATATATCAAATAAGTTAATATTTTTTTCTTATAATTTTATATAATGTAATATATAGGCAATAA
>JAXCLQ010070668.1:16950-32218 GCA_035584115.1 Cedrela odorata
ATATATATATATATATATATCAAATAAGTTAATATTTTTTTCTTATAATTTTATATAATGTAATATATAGGCAATAACTATTAATTGTAAATATATAAAAAAAACCAGCAAAAACTTCAGGATATTTGCTCTCGACACAAATATCACATCTCAATATTTCTAACATGTTTATTGTGAAAAAAATGGATAAAAACTGTCTTGTAAAAATTTTTATTCATAATTCTCTCACAGTTTTCACACCACTTTTTTTTTATTTTTTTTTTATCACACTATTTTCTCTATTATATAGATTAATGACTATTTATTAACTTCAAATTTATGTAATTCTGAAAAATTTTAATATAATTTTATGTGTAAATAATATTAAAATGTTAGAGGAAACTAAATTGTATAATTAAATTCATCTTTCAGTGGATCAATTAGATAATTTTTTTTTAGCATTATACCAAAATTCTTTGGAAATGCGGTTATGAAAATAAAAATTGTAGCATTATACCAAATTTCATATTCAACCTTACCTCGTAATATGAGTTAACTTAAAATACAATTTAAAATTTGGTATATTTGTATATGTATATATACAAATAGAAGATTACCACGATTCAATCACAACCATCTATTTTACATTAGTGATTTGATGACAAGTTTTCAATGATTCATGCATAAAATGTATTAATTAAATTAAACTCTTTAATTTAATTATAAATTTTGTATTCATTATTATATGTGACAAAACAAAATTACATGTATTTTTGTGTGAATATTTTTATCATTTATATATGTATTTTTGTGTGAATATTTTTATCATTTATATAATTTTTTTGAGTTGTGAATAATTATTTTTTTAATTTTTTACGTACCAAAAAAATTACTTCAATTTATTCAATTTTGTTAACATATTAATAATAAAAAAATAAATGAAATATATTAAAACATATGTTTACCTTTTCAATTTGAGGACATAAAATTATTACATAAATTTAGTTATTATTTATATACAACAAGTATAAGTTATTATTATTATTATATTATTATTATTATTTGCTTACTTTTTATCATGTGACGAGGTTAATTTATTTTTAAAAATTCTTTTTATAAATAAAAAGTCATAGTGAATTTGTCTTTTAAATGTTGTCAAGCATTCTCCATTCATAGTGAATAGTAATGCTTAAGATCTCTGCCAATAAAACACATGAGATATTCTTGAAATAAAATTTGTCTATATTCACTGTAAATATAAATAAATATTATTAAAATTAATTTGGACTTTAATTCCATTATTTATTAACAAATGTCAAATAATCACTAATTTATCAATTGTCAATATTAAAATTACCCCATTTCTTTATTTACAAGAGTTAAAATTATTAATTTAAAAATAATATTAGACACCTCAAAATTTTATTTTTAAAATACATTTTAAATGATATAACGTTGTTACATTCATTTATTAAATAATTTATTTTTATAATTTTTAAAAATTATTTATATATTTCAACTATTCACAAAATTACTGTCTATCATTACTCTTAATTTAAGGATAAAATTGTAATTTTACAATATAAAATAATAAAAAAATAATTTTTACTTCTAAATTATTTATTTATGAATGTCAAATACCCATTGCAATACTGCAAATTCATTCAACCCAATCAATTTAATATACCGTTTATTAATTAAAATATAAAACTTATTCACATAATCCCAAAATTAGCACTAAATTAAATGTATTATTATTCTATCCCTTGCCACAAATAACAACCAGCCACAATCCGTCCGCACCGAAATCTAAGTTGTACAATTACTTTGCGGTTCTTCCTTTGTACGCTTACGGAGCGCGGTTTAAACAAAGAAACGCTCAACGTTAACGCCTTTGCCCCTTTCATTCTCTCATACACTTACTGTTTACAGAGCATCAGATTCTTCCAGGTATGAACTTTACTTCCAATTTCTTCTTTTTCTTTCTGATTGCTGAAAAAATAAGGGAAAATTTATAAAATTTTGAACTTGTCCGTTAACCTAGACTGAGTACTGTAAAAATTTGAAATTTTGAATGCTTAATATCTAATTAGCTTTCAAAAACGGAACTTAGGCAGTTAAATGAATCAGCTATGCAATTCTTGTGTTGCAGATGGTGAATTGTAGCAATTTATATATATGTCGTTATAGTGGATAGGATGAGCCCTTGCTAATCAGCTGAATTCCAGTTTATGGAATAAGTGCGCAGATAAGGTTGAAAATTTTGTTTTTGCTGAGAGATGGATAGTCTGGTTGATTTTTCTTCGGTGGGTTCAAGCATTCCGTGGCTTTGGATAATCGAGTATCTGGCCAGCTTAAAAGAGGTAGACACGTCTATTTTGCATGGTATGTATGCATATCCAAATAAATACTGAGGATGGATATATACTTTGATTGGTGTTTAGGAGTAAGGATTGGTGTTTGAAATGGCTTTCTTGTTTCAGATTTGATTGAAATGGCTACGGAAGTACCGGATGATTTGGCAAAAAGTACAAGGGACATGGTTGCATTGAGATGTTTAGAAGATTTGTTTGGTCCTACTCCTAGTGATAAAGTATATGATGATGGTCTTTCTGCAACGGAGAAGAAAGTTGGGTTTGCTTTATCAGAAAGCTGTGAAGATGTTCTTCAGCGCATACTGCAGGAAGTAATATATTTTAATTTCATCTATGATTTTTTTTTTTTTTTTGAAAAATATTTTGGTTGACCGAAAGAAGGAAAAAAAAAATTAGTATGCCATTTCTTTCATTACCGTATCAATCTTGGTTTTGTTCTGATGTTGAGTCGTAATTCTCTTGTTTGTCAGACACCAGCTTCAAATCTGAAAGTGGTTGGACCAGAGCTTTTGAAATGGGATGTTCATTCCTTTGTTATGCATAAAAGAGCTTTGATGCCTAAATGTGTCCTACAACAGGTAAATTTTTTTTTTCTTGTTGCAGGGGAAGGAATTATGAATTAGCAATCCTCATTTGGTTTTCTGTGTTTTACTGTGTTCTACAAACAGCTGAAAGAAACAATTCTTGAAGGAACACATCCATTGGCTGCCTCCTTGAAGGAAAGTAGTGGATTGATGTGTTTAAATGAGTGTGACAGAGCCCGTGTTGGTGATCTCGATCATAATGCCCAAGTTATGTCAGAAAAAGAGAATTTGGTTCCTTCAACAGGTGAAAATAGGGATGGACTGTCAGGTGATGATTTGCATAACGGAAAAGTGTTACCTTCTAAGAGAGATAGGGATGACATGGCTGCTGAAGAAGTGGCAGGACTCACTAATGAAGTCCAAGAGGGATCTGATCCCATTTATAATGCGAAGAAGCTTAAGCCAGATGCAATAAGTAATAATCAATTAGTAGATCAGATCTTAATTCCTCATTGTGATAAAGAAATAGTGGAATATCCCTCTGGAAGAGTTGTTGCAGTTGCTAGAGGAGAAGATTGCATTAGAAACCAATCTCACGAGGAAGGCATGAAAGGAAGTCAATTTCCTGAGGATGGTTCCTACAAGTGTGATGACTTGAGGAGGCTTGGGCAGAATGGTGGTGTTAATGATGATCAGATTCTGCATAATCAAGCAGTGGATGGTCAAAATGCTGAAAAAATGCCTCAAGATGAACCTGCCCAAAATGCCAACATAGCTAATTGTAGTAAACCAAGAACATCAATTGGTGCATCCTCAGAGGGAATTCAACGGAAAAAGACTGTGGATAACTCCAAAGGTGAAATGGAGCTTTTTCATGGAGAAGAAATGTCAAGCGATAATGATGAATATCACAATGAAAGAATTGATGTTGCCATGAAGAAGAGTCATTTTTTGAGCTCTAATTGTTCATTAGGTTGTGATTCCTCGGCTACGTGTAGTTGGACAGAACAAAACGTTTGTGTGAAGTGTAACAAAGACGGTCAGTTGTTAGTTTGTAGCACCAGTAGTTGCCCGTTGGTGGTGCATCAAAACTGCTTGGGTTTTCCCGTCAAATTTGATGAAAAGGAAAACTTTCATTGCCCTTTTTGTGCATATTCTCTCGCCATTTCAGATTTCCTTGAAGCTAAGAAAAAAGCCTCCTTGGCAAGGAAGGAACTAGCTTCATTTATTCAAATGGGCTTGGATGGTCATCCAAAGGACCTAGCTGACAGATTACACAGGAAAGATCCGAATCATTCAAGAAGCAATGGAGATAAAGACATTCATGGTAATGGGTATCTGGGAGGGCAAGAAAACAACCAAGAAAATCAAAATGGTCAACATTTACGTGATGTTAATGACCATGTATGTCAGAAAGTTAGAGGTAGTAAGAAACAATCAGAGCCTTCTACATCATGTGTTAATGGCAATTCACCATGTAGAGAAGAGGAGGCAAATGTTTTTAATGGGAGAGATTTTGTATCCAATGGAGATAAGGTAATGGAAGAAAATATGGTCAAAGAGTGCCCATCTGAAAGAGGTCTTGATGGATATCAGGATCAAGCACCTCTGGACCCTCAATCTGACTGTCATAAACAGACCTGTATGAACATAGATGATGTCCCTGCGGATCATACAGATGGTGAAGGCAAAATTCAGAAGGAAGATTTACACCAAGCGAGTGGTGATCCTTCAGAGAAACCTGTTTTTGCTCTTAATATTGATGGAGAGGAAACTTCGGAAGGTGAAAATGATAAGTTTATAATTTCTAATTACCAGATACGATTCCGAAGGCGAGAGACGCATTAGTAAGTTTCTTTCTTGTTGTCTATAGTGCTCATGTTTTCTATTTGTTAGGAACTATGCATGCCTCAACTAGAAAGTATTAGTTGCACATTTCATTGAAGTGATGTTAATGACTGATGATAAATGTTATTCTCATTTCAGTACATACCCAGCTATTCCTCAGCTGAGACGAAAGAAAGTTCCGTGGACAGCTAAAGAGGAAGAGATGCTGAAGGTAATTGTTTTTTGTGCACTGAATATGTTGGCTAAAAGATAATATTATAGACTTCCGTTCTGCATTTCATATTCTGTTCAAGATCATTGAATTTAGGTACATCATTCTTGGAAAGTTTGGAATTCCAAATTGAGTTTTTCTGCATATCTGTTATATCGTAGGCATGATGAATATGAAGAGTCTGTTGGTATTCGGATTCTGAATATGGATTTTTTACATTATGGATTTTCTTACCTGGAATCTGTTGTTTCATTGAGTGCCAACATTTCTATCTTCCATCCTTCTTAATAATTTTTTCTTTGTACATTTAGGGTCCGTTTGGTATTGAGGTGTGATGGTTTTTAAGCTACAATTGTTGTGGGATGAAAACACTAAATGTCAAAAATTTTAGTGAAAAAGTGAGTGAGTCCCACTAAAAGTTGGTGTTACCAAAAACCTTAATACCAAATGAACCATTAGTTAGATAATATTACATATTAACCATTGTCACTGCTGTTGCAGAAGGGAGTGCGGAAATTTGTTAGTGCTGATGAAAGACATATTCCATGGAAGAAGATATTAGAGTTTGGTAGTTCTGTGTTTCTGAGTGGTCGTACAACAATTGACCTGAAGGATAAATGGAGAAACATGTGCAAAGGAAGCCCCAGGTCTAAATGAAGTTTTGTTGTCCTGGTCTGTCTGCTTGTGTAAATATATTTCCTTTATTTTTTCCCTTTTTAATTTTTGGGAGACCAGTGTTTTTGTCACTCCTAATAGCTAAAATTGTGTGGATATTGTTGTCGTTTCTTAACTTTACTACTTGGTTCTCCATTTCTGAAGATTATAGTATGTTTTCAATAGGATGTAGATTATAGTATATTGTCCATGATGGAACCTTAGAGGATGAAATTGTAAAGACATGCATTGATCATCACTATTATTTCTGATGATATTTATTGGGTTTTCTGGATAACAAGATTGTATTAATAGATAAAGGAGATTTACAGTAGTTGAATAAGCTGTCTGCTAAACCTGGAAACACTCCAAGAATGTAGAATTAAAAGAACCTCTCCAAAATGAAAACAATCCAGCTTGTGAGCCCTTCCAAACTACAACTTGTGGCTTTAAAGTTATAGTTTTTGTGGGATGAAATCACTAGATGTCAAATGTAAGTGAAAGAATAAATAATTTTAGTGTTTATCAAATATTTTAATCTTTTAATCGATGTGCTTTTAAAATTAAAAGTATAGTGGTACTAAACACAGCCTAAATGAATGAATAAAAACAACCTATCTTGATGATATTTATTGGTTAGGAAAGCTTTAGGTAAATCGCTTGGCCTTGGGTCATCAACAATGTTATTGTTACCCATATTGAATATATTGTGTCAATAGCAAGAAATCAACATATGCTTTCAACAATGAGCATTATTTACTTTTCTATTTTATGAGAGTTGAGACAGATAGTTGACAACATAATATTGCTTGTGTGCCTATGCAATTAAATTTATCTATCTTTGATGCAAAATGTAATATTGAAACATCATTATTGATTTGTACATGATTTTCCTAGGGAAATTTTTTTGAAAATAACCTTATTTGGCCTTCTGTTAACAAATTTGACCAACTCTAAACAAGTTTTACAAAATAATCCAATTTCAAAAAATTTGAACACTTTTACCTTTGTAACCACCCAATCCCTAAAATCTTCAAACTCTAAAACCCTAGTTATAGTAAATGTGCTACAGTACATATATTACAGTAATAATTTTTATCTTTTTTTTTGTAATTTGAATTTCTTTATTGTTTTTAAATTTACATAATAAATAGTAATTAGTAAATTAAAAATATTTACAATAAAATTTACTATAATTAAATTATAAAACTATAAATTTTTTAAAAATAAAAATTTTACAAGAAAATGAATAAAATTTTAAAATTAATGTATTAAACCTTTTTAAATATTTTAAAATGACAACTTTTTTTTAAGTTTACAATTTTATTATGGTAAATAAAATAAAATTCAGAAAATGAAAAGAATAAAAAATATTAAATTTAATTATAAATTTATCATCAATAAATAAAAAAAACTGAAACATATTTAAAAAGAAGTAAAATTAAAATTAAATTAAAAAACATTAAATTAAAAAAAGAATTAAAAATTAAAATTAAAAAACATTAAATAAAAAAAATTAAAATTCAGCCGAACCCGACCTAAGCGCAGGCCTGCAGGCCTAAGCTCGGTTACGGCCCGATTTTTTAATTTTAAAAAATAATCTTTTATAATTTTTTTAATTGATAAAATAAACATAAAAAATACAAAAATCTGTATAAACATTAAAAAATTAATATTAGTAATTTTTTGTTATTTTTTTAATTTTTAAAATTTTGTTATAATAAAAAATTATTTTTTTAATGTTTCTTTGTTTTCTTTTATTTTGCTTTTATACACGCTCGGATACACGCAAGCACATCAGATTATAGAACTAGTTCAATTTTCTCCTTTCTCAACACTTCCAAATTCACTTCTTTCTCTTTCTTTCTTCCATTGGTGAACGGCATTCCAACAAGAAGAAAACACACCAATGAGTTTTATTATTTAATTTTTTATCATCTGTATTCATTAATTATTTTTTAAATTTGTAGTGATTTAATATTAGTACGTAAGAATATATTTTTTAATTAATTTAATTGAAACAAATTTTAATTTTTTAGCATGCTACCATTATTGCGATTTATTTAAGGGAAATTTCAAGTAATTGAGGTATTAGGGTATATTAATATTTGGGGCAGTGACAAAACCATTGATAGGATAGTCAAACTAGTAAGAAAAATTATAGATAATTTCTCTTACTTGAACCTATGATATGCTTAGTTTTTGTGCACAATTTTATTTAGCAATAAATATGTTTGTCAAAGCTGTTGCGATCATTTTTCTTTTAAATGTTAGCTAATCAACCAATAATTTTCCCTTTAAAATATTTGGCTGCAAGAAGACATTAAAAAAAAACATACACTCCGTTTTTAATTACATGCAGAACAACAATGAAATAAATACTCTAGAACTTACACATAGTAATACAAAGCAGCCAAAAATTTTAGTAATTTAAAAATTGGTTTAAGTAAATTTTAAGAACATGGTATTTCAAATTTTGATTATTAATTAAATATAATTGTCAATTTGTACGTAATTAAAAATTTGAATAAGTAATTTCTTTGTTAAATTATTTTTTAATTTTGATTAATTTAAACTTTGGCCTAAACAAACATAATTTTTCAATACCATTAAATACAAAAAAATTATTTTGTAACATTTCAGGTATGGCTGAGATTGTGCCAATTAGGGTTCGTCACGACTGATCATGGGTTACACTATCAAACGATTCCAAAAAATACTGTTGTAGAAGAGTCAAACTTCTATTCGTTCCAAAGAACGTCAACTTCTCACAATTATTAAGCATGATATAGAATTGCACTTAAATAAATCAGGCCGAATTCATTATGCATATGAAAACAAGTTTTGAAGATACTGAAAGTGAAACTTTTATATACGTGAATCTCGTAGATGACTCTGATGTTAATGCATTTGTGAGCAGTATTGTGGTTACTGACTCTAGATGTCTCAATCCGTTATACGTCAGTACAGAGAGGAAAGCTGTTGATGTTCACAGGGTGTCTTGTACCTCTCCTTTGCTGCTTGACGATTCGGTTGTGTACATACATCTATTTGTTTCTTCTTAGGGAAGCAATGAATTCAACCAGAATTACCATCACTCACCGACTGACGTTAATGCTATAGAACCTTCACCAAAACCTCATGAACATCCTACATTCCACGAAGGATATTCTCCATGTCAGTACAATGAAGACTCTATACACAATTATTTTGATACTAAACCGTGTATAGAGGGCGAAAGCTTTGACATTCCACTTAATACAATTAGAACCCCAGGTTGGAATTACTGTGACCAGGACACGGAGGCAACGGCCAACTTCAGGCATGGACCAAGTCAGACAAACAAATCAATGGGGTGTCAACGAAATATGCTGGATCCGGCAAGTTCTCGTGGTTTGCCGCCAATTCCACCTTCCAATTCTTGATTGTTAGATACAATGTCTAATTCTGCTTCCGATGCTATAAGTACTGGCCAGATTTTCAATTTGAAGAAAGAGTTAAGAGATACATTAGGAATGATGGCGTTGAGGAACTGTTTTCAGTTTAAGGTTACCAAATTCGCATCAGACCGATTTGAGACGAAATGTGTTTTCGATGGATGTAAATGGCGTAAAACGTATGACCCACGTTTATGCTCTTATGACATGAGACATGTCACCCAACTATTAACATCAAATACTAATAAGTGGCAGTAACAAAACATGTCAGTCATACAATGTCATTGTCCTTAGTGACCTTACTTCAACTGGAAATTGACTCATATGCATTTAAATCGAAAGCTCTGTACTCATATTTATAACTATTTGTAGATAGAGTCTTGACATATAATACATCATGGAATCTCATTTTGCATTAAATATAAAATTAAAATTAGCAATTGAACAAATGCAAGATAAAATAATTGCTATTTTGTTAATTGTAAATAAATTTACAACTAATTATAAAAATATATATAAAGGTGTAATATCATTGAACCGTATGACACGATTGATTCTAGAACATATTTATAATAGCTAATCTGTTCTTGAGGTAATATTTACCACTATAGGATTATATTTAGATCATAATCCCTTCATTAGAAACAAAACAAACTCATTATTATTAATTTTGTTACCTGTAGACCTTAGTCAATCTATCAGTGATTTCAACTTCACATAATATTTATTCATCGACATGCCTTCTTTTCTTATGTTGTGGATTTTAGTTTTGAGCTGTATCGACCTTATTGTGGTATGAGTAATGAATAGCTTCTCTAAAGCTTCCCAAAGCTCATAAGATTTTTAGCATTCCATGACTGTTCCTAATACTTCTTCTGTCATTGAAGAAAATAACTATTTCATTAGAGTTTGATCTTGTCTTTTCTAAAATAGGTATTCTGGATTGTCTATCATGGTGATGTTCTGATCTTGGTCTAAGATCGTTAACAACCTCTTAGGTATTTCTTTATTGTCATAAATAAGATATTCTATGTTATTGGCTCGAATACCAGGCAACACTTGTGTTTTCCATAACAAGTAATTTGTATTTGTTAACTTGATGGGGGCAATGAACACAAAGAGAATGTTTGTCTATGTTATTAATGTAGTGTTTAGTGGCAGATTGTTGCTACTGAAAGCCATTGAAAGATACGAAAGCTTTGATATCAAGTTGAAAAATATAGCAAAATATAACTAAGATATGTTGAAAAAATTGCAGTGAGTTGTTGTATATCATTACATCAAATACAGAACAATATTGTGTTATATATGTACATTGCAAGGTAAAGAAAACCTTAGAATAGCCTGTAAATGTACAAATAAAAATTGATGTTTTCATTATAGAATATTGTGACATTATTCTTGCACAAGTGATATCCTTCACCTTTATTGTAACCGAAAATATTCTTCTTATATACTGCATTTTTGTCATTTTTTGCGTTATCTCTTTCATTTAGAATGCTAACTTAGGCCTTGAATGCAAATTGACTTCTTTGGTTTTGCACTTTAGCTGAGTTGAGCTAAGGTCCAAGGTCATCTGCTAAATTGTCAATTCCGATAGATAGCACGTACGAGAACATTGATGCACTCTAATGGATCGACCTCTGTGGCCCACCTCAATCTGTTGACGATAATACCTAGTTCTGCAATTCAGGTAAGTTATTACAAGTTTTCTTACCCTTTGTTTGGAAGTCGAGAAATGAAAAGAAAACTCAAAAACAATTGTTAAATGCCATAGTGCTATAGATAGTAATGCTGACAATTTAAGTTAACTGGAAATTAATCAAAAACAATGTTGAAACTCTAATACGAATCCTTTTTTCCTTGTTGGTTTTGATTAATATTTTACATTACAATTTGCATACCTTGTCCGGCAAATTGCAAGCATCATGAAAACTCTAAAGATTTTTGTAAACCAACTCGAAGGTTGAAGGTTGCAATAAACATCCTTTTTACTTTTATATATTTATTTATAAATGTACAATAATGTTCCAAAAATAATTTTGTAAAATCTCACTAATGGCTATTTGATTATCATCAAGTTTTACTGCTTTTTCAAGTTTGCTTGATTTTTTAAGTGAAACTTCTAAGTTTTGTGACCATCTCTAAAATCCTTTCTTTTAGGGACTGAAAAAGCATCTATAAAGTACCTAACATAGAGTTTTGGGCGCTTTCGTTGCAATGCACCATTTTAGCAAATTCTTGTCCAAGTATTTAAAATTGTTACGGGATGGAAGCATCGCTAATGCTATGGGTAACTACCTAGTTCAATGATGATGATGATATGTTATTCTTTTGTTCTACTTGTCGAGTGTAAAATTGTGAAGCAGAAAGGAATAAAAACCAATGTATCTTCAACAGAAAATCCCAATACACAATGCCTTGCAACAAAAGCAATTGATGCTTCACTTGTGTTTAATGAAAATGATGAGAACTAGAATCCAAACTTTTACACCTCACCTCTTAACATGAAGCCGAGCATATAGAAGAAAGAAAGAGACAACACACATGAAAGTTCACGACAACATGATTGGAAATCGGGTTTGATGGGTACGTTTTCTGCACATAATTTGGCAGTAGGACGAGAGGTTTTGAATTAGATTACTAAATTTTTGCTGAGTTGAAGAAACTGGCAAGAGATGGTTTGAAGAAAGGGTCGATGGAGAAGGTTTCAGGTGGGGTTTCGGACGAATTAAAGAAGAAGAGAGTAGGAGAAAGTGAGAGGATTCTTCCTCTGGTTGTGGTAAAAGAAGGGAAGGCTTGAAAGTTAAATAAGAGGAAATTAGGGATGACAATTTGAATTATCAAGTCGTATTCGTGTGTCAATTTAAATTTAATTTGTTTATTAATCATGTCAATATTAAACATAGATATAATTTATTTATTAAACGAATGATTCGGATATAATTCGTTTAGATATGATTAATAAACGAATCGTAAATAATTAATAAACGAATTAGAAATAATTCATAAATGAATTATAAATTAATTAAGACAATTTTTTTATTTATTTATGACACGAATTTGTTTATAATTTATTTATTCATTTAAGATAAAAAGATTGTAAATGAACTGAGAATATCTTTTTTTCCTTTTATAATACAAATTCGTTTACGATCCATTTATTCGTTTATAATTCGTGTTTTAAATGAATAAACAAATTAGGTAGTTTAAATATGAATATGATGCGTTATTAAATAGGTGATACGAATACGAATCGTTTATTATTCGTATTAAATTTTTTAAATTCGAATCCGTTTATTTATTTTGAATTCATATTAAATAACAGCATTGTAACCCATATTAACACCCATAGAAAAAAAAAACGAAGTAAGGATTTCTTGATTTGAGATAATGAATGGCCTTGAATATTTTTGCACGCTTAAAATAAGCAGGAAAAAGAAGTAATCACTTCCTGACATCACAATTTTAGACAAATTCAATGAGCTCCAAGGCAATAACTTCAATAAGACAAGCGTCAGATTGGCCAAGTGATTCTAGTCATAGTGATATATATATACATAAACATGTCTGCATTTCTCCAATTGGATACATCAAGGAAAATATAGGTAATGTAAATCAATTTTGGCATTTGGGATTAAGAAAACGTTTCTATCATGTGATTTAATTCCAACGTTAATCTAATAAATTTATTTTAATTAAAATATATAATATAAATTTTGGATATAAAACTTTTTCAACTCTGATGAGCTGAGGGCTGCTGTAATTATCCTTAGTGGCATATTATTTTCTAATAAAATTATAAAAATAAAACAAAATTTGAAGGTGGGCACAACGTGGTAGCAATTATTTAGAGTAAATTATTTCTCATATAGAAATGATTAATGAATGTCAATGACGACTCAAGCAAAGACGAACGTTTTTTTTTTTTTTTTTTTAAATTCTTAAAAATCATTTGTTGGCACGTATAGTATAAGCAATACCATTCAAGCGATGACTTTTGATTTACATGCTTTAACTTATTTGTTTTATATTTATAGATTGCTTTCCTACAAAATTAAATTTAAAAAAAAAATGGTCTCTCCAATCCAACTCATAAATGGTTGAGAGTTCACCACGTCTACATCTATAAATTTCTATATTATAATTCTTAACAAACAACCTCAATTTAAGTTTATTAGTATATACTAAAAACTTTTAATATATACATATATATATATATATATATCATCCAATTAGTTAAAATCTAGTTTGATGATGTAATATCTAAAATTTGAAATAATTAAAAGTATTTTTAGAATTAAAGTATTGTTATTTTCAAGTCATGAATTGGTGGGGGATGAAGGTATTATTTGGTATTGAAGTGTTAGATATTGAAGCTAAAATGTTGAGGAGTGGAATCACATAATGTTAAATATAAATGAAAAAAATAAGTATTTTTTTACTAAAAATTGGTATAAGGAATTTGAAATAATAAAATAGTAGTAAAAATTATTTATTTTTAAATAATTATAAAATTAAATAAAAATCAATAATATTAAACATTAAAATGAACTAGATTTGGGATTAGAATATTCAAAATTAGAAATTTGGTCATGTTGCCAACTAACCCAAGTGCGGTTTGGCAGATTTGCAACTCCTGGCAGAAATGGTTTCAATTAAAGTTGCACATTTTATTTCAGGGTTCCATTTTTCAATTTTTTCAATTCCATTTGGGGAAAAATTTTGAGAAAAAATGAGAAAATGGAGTGGAGACGAGAATGATTTTCATCCTCAAATTGAAATGGGAACACCCAATTCTCATTTTTCAAAAAAAAAATTTCATTTTTTTTAAATTTATTATTTAAAAATTTATTTATATTAAATTTGTAATAAAATATTATATTTATTTAAAATTTTTAATAAAATATATAAATAAAAAAACAAGAATAATGGAAAAAAATGAAAAATTGGAAAATTAAAATTGAAAAAAATAAAAAAAAAAATTGAGAATTGGAGTTGGGGATTGGATTATCTCTACCCAAAATCTTTCATCCCTATTTTTTTCTAAATGAAGATGGCTGAGAACAAAAAAGGTTAAGGAAAGTGAAAATAAAAATAGGGAATTTAAGTCTACTTTATTTTTCCAAACGTGCAATCTAATTTCAGTTCCCTGTGGTTCTAAAAATTTTCACAAATATTGTGGTCCTTGTGAATGCAATGACTAAACCTATAATCATCAATTTTAGGATTTCTTACAATATGTTTTATATACATTGAAAAATTTTAAATCTTATATTAATTATTTTAATTTTTTTTGTTCGTATTTTAAATTTTTTTATATTAATTATTTTAAATTTTATATTATTTATTTTAAATTTTGTTTTTAAAATTTAAAATTTTATTTTAATAAATATAATATATATAAAATGTATAGTAACAACTCTTCGATTTGCACATAGATGTTAGGGGTTGTACTAGAATACTAAATATTAAAAGTGTATAATTACTCATTCCATTGGATTGAATAAAAAATGTATATCAGTATTAAAAAGAGAAAAAAAAAAAAAATTCGGTCACGTTGGTGCATTAGTATTTACTGCTCGAGGTTCAGCCTGAAACCATAGAAGCAATTGACTTCAAATAAACAAAACATTGATTAGAATTAGCCGGCCACCTTCCAGTTTGCACTCCGCACTAATATTGTTAAAGCCTAAGTAGTCGTTGTAGCGTCTATCCCACCATCCGATCTGATGATGTTAAACTCGCAACTTGATTCAATATTAAATTGAAATAAATCAACACTAATTTTATGTTAATTATTGATTAAGAGAAAAAAAAAAGTAATAATCTTTGAATGCAACACATTAATTAATGCATTGAATATTTTGACTTCATTTTACAATATGAAATTCACATACATTATTTTTTATATCCTAAAGTCAAGGAAGATTGATCTAACAGAGGTCCATCATTAAAAAAGTTTAAACATTGCAATTGTGTTTTATTTAAAGAGTGAGATTCCGATTCACATTTCTTTATACTATTAACATTATATATATATATATATATATATGTATATATTAAACTTCTCACATTATTTTTCAATTTTCATTTAAAATTATAACGGTAATTTTATTTACCGGATAATGAAATGAGTTAATTAATCATTTTATAAATTATAAAATTTTATCATTCAATATTTAAAATACAAATTGAATAATTACTTAAGACATATGATATTAAACCAAATAAAGCCTA
>JAXCLQ010070668.1:34857-44876 GCA_035584115.1 Cedrela odorata
CTGGTAGTTTTATTTGTTCTTAGTTAATCAGAATGTTGGCAGATGATAGGTGGCAAGAGCTGTAAAAGTGATTGTAGTGGTCAGGGTGTTTGTAATCATGAATTGGGACAATGCCGATGCTTCCATGGATATAGTGGTTAGTATTTTTTTATTCCTTTTTTTTGCCTTCTTCCACTTACTCGAGGATTTAGTGGATATAGTGGTGATTTAGGACCTTATGAAATAGATCCATTATTGTTAGTATTTAATTACTAAATGAATTTGAGTATAAAGCAGCAATTGGTACAAGGCTTTGAGTTCATTTTGTTATCTTTGTAGAATATAATATTTAATGCGGTTTAATGTTTGAATTCCTTTGTATCATCATAGAGCTATTTAAGCTTATCAGTTTCCTATAAAAAGGATAAAATATAATGATCTTGAAGAATAAAGAAACTGCACACCAATTGGATTATTAGACCAAAATGGATTGTACTTAAGAACTTGATTTTGAAATATCAACTGTTGTTTGTGTGTTTAAAAGCATTTGTGTAGTTCATCTCCATGTTGGTAAGTTAACACAGTGGGAATTTCAATAGACCAGTGGTAGAACGTAGTGACAAATTTTTGGCCAATATAGATGTCAGGAAATAGTGGAAGTTTCATTTAGCATTTGACTGTCAATATCATTTAAACTAATTAGAGTTTGAATAAAACATAGATCGCAACAACAACATGATCTATCACTAATAATTACTGGGTAAACAATATCTGCTGATGAAGCAGGAGAAGGATGCTCTGAGAGAGTTCACTTGCAGTGCAATTACCCTAAAACACCAGAGCTACCATATGGACGATGGGTTGTTTCAATTTGCCCTTCTTATTGCGACACAACAAGAGCAATGTGCTTCTGTGGAGAAGGAACAAAATATCCAAATCGTCCTGTTGCTGAGGCATGTGGCTTTCATATGAAGTGAGCACATTCAGATTCTTAATTTTGGTTACTTTCATCCTTTCGGTAAACCCACTTTATTCCGAAACAGTTTGTGTTAAATGCCTAAAGTTTGTTTCAGCTTACCTTCTGAACCTGGTGCTCCCAAATTGACTGACTGGGCAAAAGCTGACCTGGATAATATTTTCACAACCAATGGTAGCAAGCCAGGTTGGTGTAATGTTGACCCCCATGAAGCATATGCTATGAAGGTGCAGTACAAAGAAGAATGTGATTGCAAATATGATGGTCTCTGGGGGAGGTTCTGTGAGGTGACTGTGCTATGCACTTGTGTTAATCAATGCTCTGGGCATGGATATTGTCGTGGTGGATTTTGCCAGGTAACTGTTTTATTTTTGTCTTTAAAACCACAAGAAAGGAAGAAAATGATCAACCGTCTTTTTTGACTCTTTGGAAAAGTAGAGAATTGGCTGTGATGCACATAAGATTAAGCTACAGCAATGTTCGGAACAATCAATCTAGATTTCTTCATAGAGAACATTGGGATACTGAATTCCTATCCAGATCTTATTTAACTGCTTATTTCTATGAAAGTTGATTTATTTTTTTTCTTAATCAATGCACTTTTATATTCCTGCAATCTGTACCCTTGATCAAATTTAGTGTGTTTTCAGTGTGACAATGGCTGGTATGGAACAGATTGCAGTACTCCATCTGTTACGTCATCTGTAAGTGAATGGCCTCAATGGCTTCGACCAGCTCAGATTGATGTTCCCGGTAATGCAAATTTCACGGGGAATTTTGTCAATCTTAATGCTGTGGTGAAAAAGAAAAGACCTCTCATTTATGTTTATGATTTGCCCCCAGAGTTCAACAGTCTACTCCTTGAGGTTAGAATGGGCATGTTAATTAGTCATCTTCTATTTGAGAATCATCACTATTTTACATGCCAATAACAAACTTATTATGTTATAATTTACTGCATATTGTAGGGGAGACATTATAAGTTAGAGTGTGTAAACAGAATTTATGACGAAAAGAATGCAACTTTATGGACAGATATGTTGTATGGCTCCCAGGTATTGCTAAAAGTGAGACTGACATCAGTAAACTTATAACATAAAAAATTTCTCATTATATTTATGTCTTGTGGTGCTACTCATTTGCAGATAGCGTTCTATGAAAGCATTTTAGCGAGTCCATATCGAACACTAAATGGTGAAGAAGCTGATTTTTTCTTTGTTCCTGTCCTCGATTCATGTATCATAACTCGTGCTGATGATGCACCCCACTTGAGTATGAGGGTAAGGATATTAGGGCTGTAATGCTAGTGTGGTTTCTGGGCAAATAGTTACTTTTTATGCAAATTTTCTCCTATAAAAGACAATGAACGGTTGAATGCCTTTATGTGTATGAGAATACATGCAACGTTAATTATATTTTACTGTATTAGGAACTCACATATTTCATGTAGACAAATATCTCTTAATTATGCAAATCTATTCACATGATTTCAAAATTTGATAAGGATGTGTTGTCATATTGTATATATTTCTTATTAGAAGACATCAATTGTCTTATCTTCAGGCTAGGTATGTAATATTTCTTATATACAATTGATTCATTTTTACCGAGAAATAGTTGAGGTAAAATTGAGGTTCTATTGGATTAAGGAAGATAATGATAATACCAAATTTTTTATGATAGTTTATCAAAAATTTATGGCAGTTGATTGCAAGTGAATGGGGAATGCTAAGTTTTGCATGTAACTTCAATGTTGGGTATTATGTGATTCTGGAAGTGGATAGGATTGCCAATGAACTCATAATATTTGTACTTGCTCTATATTCTAAGATGTGGAAGATCTGATGAAGTCGAATTTGATTGGTATTCAATCAATAGGAAGAATGTGAGGATTCAAAGGTTTTTCAAGTTAGTAGGAAAAAGAGATGGTGTTTTGTCATGCATTTCAAGATATTCATATAGAAGTTTCTATGTATGGGGATTTTACATTGCTTTGTTTCTTCTGAATAGAGCGCTATTTAATGAGTACGAAAAAACTTCTCACAGTAGTAAAAAAGGAGGATTTTCTAAAGGAGTTTCATCCATTATTTGGTGGATACTTCTCCATTTATGGATATGTTTTAGCATTTATGTTTATGTCAAACCATAACAGACCAACTTAGGTTGTGTCCGGTCAATTAGTTTTTCTGCAGGAGAGAGAAACTACTGTCCTTGATGAAGTAGTTATGGGAGCTTGTTACAAAGTTTATTTTTCCCATTCATTTTTACTAAATTTTATTAACTGTAAGGGCTATTATCTCTTTATATTTGTGAACTTAATACTATCTGAATCATTGAGGTAGTAGAGATAAAATATATTTTGATTAGTACTTGAGTTTTGCCGCCTCAATGTTTTCTCTAACCAAAAGCCTCACATGATGTTTTTATAAAGCAAAGTTTGGGAAATATCTCATCACTGCTCAGATTTATAAGCTTTATCAAGTTCCCATGCAGTCCTTCGGTTCGTCTTGTACCTAACTGTGGCCACGTTTCTATTTATATTACATACATTTGTGTTTTGGGGTGTCTACATGCGAATTTGGGGTTATTTTCTTTTACTGTTATATATAGGTCCATATTCTTATGTGCATACATATGTTACTTTATGATATCAGGAACATATGGGCTTGAGGAGTTCTCTCACTCTGGAATATTATAAGAAGGCATATGATCACATTGTTGAGCACTATCCTTATTGGAACCGTTCTTCAGGACGAGATCACATCTGGGTATGATGTATTAATGGTTTTACTTATTGCCAATGTGGAGAAATTGAAGACAATATATCTTTTATAGTTTTACTGACATTGCACCATTTAGTAGTGTGTATGCTAATGATGCCACCTTTATATCTGAAGGCAGTTTTTTTCATGGGATGAAGGTGCTTGCTATGCCCCTAAGGAGATATGGAACAGCATGATGTTGGTTCACTGGGGCAATACAAATTCAAAGCATAACCATTCGACTACTGCCTATGGGAGTGACAACTGGGATAAGATATCTTCTAGTAGAAGAGGCAACCATTCATGCTTTGATCCTAAGAAGGATCTTGTGCTTCCTGCTTGGAAACATCCTGATGTCTCTGCCTTGAGATCTAAACTTTGGGCTAGGTGAATGTCTTCTGATCGTTGTCGAATTATGTTGCCCATTTTTTTTAAATATTTTTATTTTATAATTGCTTTCAAACAATATACACAGTTCAAAGCATGAAAGCTAAAATGAAACAACTTTACTTTCAGTCCCTTGGAGAAGAGGAAGACTCTGTTCTACTTCAATGGAAATCTAGGATCTGCTTACCATCATGGAAGACCTGAAGCTTCGTAAGTTTAACCAGAAAGCTATGCCATATCTACAAAAGAGGTCATTTCAAATGATTTCTGGCTGATGAATAGAATAAACAACTTTTTTTTTTAATCCATTTGAATTTTTCTTATGCTTAAAGAAGGTATTTTGTGACATAATGAAGAAATTTTGAAAAATGTAAAAATCTTTTATTGTCCTTTCTCCTCCATGTTTTACAAGGATTATATTCATCTCATGGTCTTTTCTATACTTGTGTTTTAAGCATCTAGTGACACATAACTAACAATGAAGGGCTGAAATTGTATTTTAATAAAATTTATCAATTAACTTCACATGATATAGAAAACAATAAAAAATAAAAGATAAACTAATTAAAATTTACAAATTTAACCATTAAATTCTGAGCAGACCATGTGTTAAAATCTGGTTAAGACAAGAATAAACCAGACAAGGAGGAGATCCACGTCTGTTTAACAAACTGGTAGTGAGTGATCTGGCAGTGGTCCTCTTTTCTCAAATAGCTGATTGTGTACAATTTCTGTTTTGTAAAGGATCTGTTTAATTATTTCGTGGTATGTATGCAGGTACAGCATGGGTATTAGACAGAAGTTGGCAGAAGAGTTTGGATCGAGCCCTAACAAGGAAGGAAAGCTTGGGAAACAACATGCACAAGATGTAACTGTTACCTCACTAAGTTCTGAAAACTATCATGAGGATTTAGCTAGTTCTGTTTTTTGTGGGGTATTGCCTGGAGATGGTTGGAGTGGTCGTATGGAAGATAGTATTTTGCAAGGGTGTATTCCTGTTGTCATCCAGGTAAAGATATCCTGCATCTTATTTCTTTTCCAGTGCATTATAGAAATTCGTAACCTGCTGGCCATCGTATGACTTTAGTGAAGCAACTTACAGCTTACCATTCTTGAAACTTACATTGACTTCTGGACATCTTGCATTTTTGACATTGCACAAGGCCTTTATTATCTAATTTGTTTTTTGAATTTTTTGATAAGCTTTTACTCGTCTGCATGTTGAAAGTCATAAACATTATCTATTTGTCCCGAGTTTTTTTAGTTTATTCCGCTGTGTGGTGACTTCCTTCACAACATCAAACATTCAAAAGTCCTTCAAAGAAGGCCATGCCGTTTCATAGGACAGACTAACCTCATTTCACCATCTTAAATATTGATAATAGATTCTGCATATGATGAAGTGGGCCCAAAAAGGAAGGCAGTGCTTTTTAATTTTTTGGTTTAGTTGTCTGTTTATATTTGGTATGGGCATTAATAAGTTGCTGTGAAATTTTTGATTTTGGTTGATTTGTCTTTTTGAATGTTGCTTTTTATTCAGAGTTCTAGCATATTAAGTGACTAAAATTTTAGGAATGAATAGTTATAAGTCGTTAGATTTTGAATTATAGTGGGATCAACTATAATAAATGAAAACAAGTAAAGAGGTTTAAAATATGGCCACCTTGCAGTCTGACTAATTTATATCATCTTGTGAAGAAACTTTGTATAATGCCTGTCTGCAATTTGTATTGGGTAAATTTTGTTGTTTATTTTGGTGTAATCTACTTGTCATATTCTCAGTTTGGATGTGTTGTGATATCTAATTGCTGACTGCAATGGCTGAAATTCATGTTTATTATATGCTTTCTCATATTTAGGATGGGATTTTCCTGCCCTATGAGAATGTGCTCAACTATGAAAGTTTTGCTGTTCGAATACGTGAAGATGAAATCTCAAATTTGATAAATATCCTTCGGGTAATTATTTTTATGCATTTGTTAATAAAATGGCATCCATAGACTCCTTATTCAAAGTTGGTCATATCAACTGGCTGGCTGTGCTACATACTGTAGGGATTTAACGAGACAGAAATACAATTTAGGTTGGAAAACGTACAAAAAGTTTGGCAAAGGTTCTTGTATCGTGATTCTATTTTGCTTGAAGCAGAGAGACAAAAAACTACTTTCGGCAATGTGGCAGAATGGGCAGTTGAATTCTTGCAATTAAGTGAAGATGATGTCTTCACCACATTCATACAGGTATTCTATTCCCCTCCTAGTGTGATGAATATAAAAATTGTTTCTTAACCAAATTTATATTTATTGGCAATCTTTCCTGCCATCATTCTTGAAAAGGATACTGAATTGTAAACATGTTTAACAGGTTCTGCTTTATAAGTTGCATAATGACCATTGGAGGCGAGAACTTGTTCATCTTAAGAAAGACTTCGGCCTACCACAAGAATGCTTGATGAAAACAAACTGAAGAGCTATAACTTCATGGGACTGATATAAAGAGATCACTGATGGCTGATAGGTTCAAAAGGAGACAAGAAGCTTGTAAAATTACCAGTTGCCGACTTGACTATTATTGCATAGCTTGAAACCATCTAGTTACATGTCACCCTTGAAACTACCTTACCTGAAATGTGCCAATTCTTTAACAGGCAAAGGAGGGCAAATAATACAGTTGATTTTTGTTTTTCTTTTTCTCCCGAAAGTTGTATAAGAGTTCGATGCGTATATATTCCAACGACATTATATTCAGAAATGAATGTGATAGGGAATCTGAATATTGTATTAGTTCAATTCTAGCTTTGTAATCGAACATCAATTCTGAAATTGTGAAGTGGTGTAAACAGAGTTGTTAAATGATACCTGTATATTATACGGAGTTGGGATGCCACAATAATGCATGAGTTTTTCTTCATGAATTAAAATCGTTTCAATTTGTTCTCCGCACAGCAAATTTCATTAAGAATATATATTTCTTTTTTGCTTCTAGCTGGGGCCAAAATTAATATTCTGTGGGTTAAAATATAAGAATTTTTTTCAAAATGACCTTATTTTAGACCCTGTTTAAATACGTAACCTATTTCCATTAATTCTTACTAAAATGACTAGTTTCATTAATATTGGATAAATTTATCCCAACATGGTTACTTACTTTTAATTCAACAAAACATAAACTCAAAAATCATCTCATTTTAATAAAATTAATTTTCTTGTCACAGTGGGCTTATTCATGCGATCGCGCACAATCGAGCGCCACTGGCACTCAAACCGAGCGCTCTCTGTTGTACTCAATATTGCGGTGCTTGATTTTGAGCATCCAATAGGCACTTGATATCAAGAGCACAATGTAGGTCATAATTTTTTTAATTAAATTAAATTTTTAATATTCTTTAATTTTAAATTTAAATTATATAATATATTTCTTATGTAAAATAATTTTTATGACCATGAAAATAAATTAAATATCATTAAAGATTTAATGTATTTTTTGTTACTTTTACACATGTATAAATGAAGTTTAATAATTATTGAATATGAAAGATCATAAGTTACATTCTCAGACGATTCTAAGAAATGCATTAGTGGAAGGCATAAACTTTTAGTCATACCAAAGAAGATTATCTATCAACAATTATTACAATTGATACATGACCGCATTCATATAGATCAACAGAATTCAGAATTAGTATTTGAATGAGCTTCAGACATGTGAATACAAGGTTCATTACATATGTTCATATCGTAGATAATTATGAAGTATTTGTTTTTTAAACACTATGGTTAGGTCAGAATCTAGATAGTTTAGCTATAGTACATCACCATGAAGCTAATAGTTGTTGTAGATTGTAGAGTGTCATGCACTCCTCCTTTGCAAGTAGACAATCCAAAGTCCTTGTACAATCATTTATTTCTTCTTGGAGTAGTAACCAATTCAGCTATGCTCAGTATTACTCTCTACCTCTGCACATATCTCATACACAACATATTCTTCACCACAACATTATGAAGATTCCGTAATTCATGGAGTATACTCTTTATGTTGACGGCATTATTATTTTGATAGCTAATCGTGCATGCAAGACACTAACATTCCTGATATTCTTAGCGATCAAATAAGAACCTCTAGCAAAACTATTGCGACGAAGATACCAATGCAATGAAGAATGTCGGTATTAAACCAAGTTAAAGAAGCAACTCGTTGGAAGGTCAAGAAAACATGTTGGAGTCATCAAGTTATCTTCCCTGTTTGCTGCCACATGCAGAAATTCGATATATCATGACCAGACCGAGTGATTATGTATTCTTGAAACTTGTGTGTAGCATTTAAACTTTTTAACCTTTGTGTAACTTATTACTTATTTTCTTATAGTCGCTGTTGATTTATCCGTTGTATATTGTTTGTGGGTAGTAGTTGTTGGAACTTGATATTATTTTCGAAGTGTTTGAATTAAATTTATAAGTCCTAAAATGTGTGGCAAGTCCATTTTATAAGAGAAAACTATATCAAATTTTTTAAGAAATTAATGGCGTGTATTAGATAAAATATAATGTATTATATATCTAAAAAAGACTAATTGTCTACTATTATGTAACTTAAAGAGTTTTTTTTTTTGTTCTTAAGGATGTCCTTTAAAGTAATCTTTCTTAAGCTTAAGATTTAGTAAGAGATAAAAATATTATCTCAATTTATTAATATTATTTTTTACCCACAAAAGCAAAATATAAAATCTTAAGATTGGAAGAAACCCTGACTATGTAAAATAATTATGATACATTATAAAACAATCTAATTGTATGTGTTTTTTTTTCATTTGTTTATTTCAAAACGAAAATAATAATATTCATTGAACTTATTGATGATATCATATTAATAGTTTTGATTTGCAATTGATGATATCATGATATGTAACTTTGTGTTTTCGATGATGAACAAATTTGTTGTAATATCAATTTAGTTTGTGAAAAATAAAATACATTTGATTGTGTTAAGATTTAAGAAAATTATATGTGATTAAACTTATGAGTAGACTAAATAATTTTTTTGTGAAAACTATGTCTTAAAGCTCAATATGATCGATACTTGGAGTCAAATGATCGACCTTTTCACAAAATAGATCGATGCCTTGACCTCACTGATCGATACACTTAAAGAAGATCAATATTCAAAGTTCAAGAGATAGAAATCTTTACAAGTTCGAGAGTTCGAAAATATTTACCAAGTGAACAAGATCGATACCTGAAATATTTAGATCAATACATGTAGAGAGGATCGATACGTTGCAAACTCGAGAATTGAAAAATAATTACAAAGCGAACCAGATCGATACGAGGAGATAGATATAGTACAGACCCAAGAGTTCAAAAATAATTACAAGACAAACCAGATTGATGCATGTGATGAAGAGATCGATACGTTGCAGACTCGAGAGTTCGAAAATAATTATAAGACGAATCAGATCAATACGTGTGCTGAAGAGATCAATACATTGCAAACTCGAAAGGTTGAAAATAATTAAAAGCTGAACCAGATTGATACATCTGAAGAATGAATCAGTACATTGCAAGTCAGAGACTTTATAATTATTTATGAACTCGACCTAATCAATGCGTAAAGAAGAAATGATTAATACTCGGGATCAAAGACAAGTCTAGATTTAAATTTGGCATGAACTGATCGATATTTCCTGACCTTTTTAAAGCTTAATAGTAACATTTGCAGTGTTTATGGTGAACATTAATTGCTCCAAATAAAGCTGTTAGACACAAGAGTCTTCACACAAAAAAAAAAGATTATAAATATAAGATTTCAAGACAAGAAGAATAATAAAGCACATTTGATAAATCATTGAATATTCTCTCTTGATCTTCTAACGTGAATATATTTTACCTCTCTATTGAAATTATTCTTTGTATTTTCTT
>JAXCLQ010070668.1:50748-69459 GCA_035584115.1 Cedrela odorata
TATGCATGTTACATACTTTTTTGTCCAATGTAATACAATAATTATTTATTGATGTAATAAATTATAATAATAATAATTTTTATTACGTTATTTTATATATAATAGTATTAGAAAGCGTTATCCTTAACGGAATGTAATTATCAACTACTGTATTCAACGGCTGTGACAAAACCAGTAGACACAAATTGCGTACACCCAATGGTATCCCCAAAGGTCACACTATAAACCCTCGTTCGCTCTAATCCATACCTCTTAGGTAGTTTTATCATTCCCTCTACGCATAAATCGCTCTCTCAAAAATCCCCGCTGCGCTTTCTCGATCGCCCGCTACTTTTTCTTTCCACATTTGATAATACAGCATGAACCTGTCGTCGGTGAAGCTCAACCACGCCAGTCCTTTCACGGGCCCCCAGTGGGCCCTCCGCAGGTCCGCTCTACATCTCCACCGCAGCAGCGACGTCGTATCGTTTGAGCCACGGGCTGCCCCGTCTTCGTTGGCCGTCACTGCCAGTGAGGCGCCCAGTCGAATCGAATCGTTGAGTCAGGTCTCCGGCGTTTTGGGTTGCCAGTGGGGCGACGAGGGTAAAGGAAAACTTGTCGATATCTTGGCCGGGCACTTCGACATCGTTGCTCGCTGTCAAGTACCCCGCTTTTTCTCTGTGTTAATATTTTTAAAAATTATTCTTTTTTGTCAGAAAAAAAATACTCTGAAGCACTTTCTAAGCTCTGTTAAAGCGCTTTTAAGTGCTGTGTAAAAAAATGCTTCCTTTCTGAAACTATGAAAACATGCTGAACTGGGTTTTCATTTTTTAAAAAAATGTAAATTTAGGTTGTAATTAATGAGCTAGGTTATGTGGTTGCTAATCACTAGATTTTTTTTTAAAGTTTTAATTGTTGGTGATCACAGGGTGGAGCTAATGCTGGTCACACCATCTACAATTCTGAGGGAAAGAAATTTGCCCTTCACCTTGTTCCATCTGGCATTCTTAACGAGGATACTGTATGTGTTATTGGAAATGGAGTTGTGGTGCATCTACCAGGCCTATTTAATGAAATTGATGGCCTGGAAGCTAATGGGATCTCCTGCCAGGGAAGGATATTGGTTTCTGATCGTGCTCATTTGCTGTTTGATTTCCATCAAGAAGTAGATGGACTTAGAGAAGCTGAGCTTGCTAAATCTTTTATTGGCACAACCAGGAGAGGAATAGGACCTGCTTACTCAAGCAAGGTGATCCGAAATGGTATTAGAGTAGGTGACCTGAGGCACATGGATACTTTCCCCCAGAAGCTTGATCTTTTATTATCAGATGCAGCTGCAAGATTCCCGGGTTTTAACTATTCCCCAGGCATGCTCAGGGAAGAAGTTGAAAAATACAAGAGATTTGCCGAGAGGTTGGAACCTTTCGTTGTTGATACTGTGCATTTCATGAATGAGTCCATTGAACAGAAGCGGAAGATTCTGGTCGAAGGAGGTCAGGCAACCATGCTCGATACTGACTTTGGCACTTATCCCTTTGTAACTTCCTCTAGCCCATCAGCTGGTGGGATTTGCACTGGTCTCGGTATTGCTCCCAGAGTTGTCGGTGATCTAATTGGTGTGGTTAGTAGATACTTTGTTTATCTATTCCTTTTGGTTTCTCTTTATCTTGTGTTGGGAATTGTTTTTTCTCTCCATACCAATAGGCTCGCTTCAAATACTATGTCTGTGGATTCTCAAAATGGGAACCCGTTGATTAGCTGATATCTCTGTTTACTTTTTTCCTTGATACTAACATATTTTCCTAGAAGGAAAATCCTCTAAAAGCTAGAGAGGCAGTGTATTTTTACAAGAGAACTTGTGAAATGTCTTCAATATCAAATGTGTTTATATATCATTGTTGCTTAGTTGAGTGTGTGATTCTTTATATCAAATGTGAAGCTTCTTGCACAGAGGATCATTTGTTTGTGGTGTTTTTTTATTAGGATTTGGAAAGAAGTATTTACTAGTTCACGGCATTGTATTCTAGCTTTGCATTTTGAAGTCTTGCCAATAAGTTGCATGTATGGGGAAAGAAAATGATTTTCTTCTATGCTTGGTGTATATGTTTTTCTGTAGACCTAAAATCAAATAGTATTTTTTGAATTTAATAATTATGTTTGTGAAATAAATGAAAAAAGTGCTTGTTAAGTTCTTTTCAGGTTCCTAACTGGTACTTCATGCAGGTAAAAGCATACACTACCAGAGTTGGTTCTGGTCCTTTCCCAACTGAAATTTTGGGTGAAGGGGGTGACCGCCTTAGGTTTGTTGGGCAGGAGTTTGGCACAACTACTGGTCGTCCTCGCCGTTGTGGTTGGCTTGATATAGTTGCACTGAAATACTGCTGTCAAATTAATGGCTTTTCTTCATTGAATCTCACCAAACTGGATGTTTTATCAGAACTTCCAGAAATTCAGCTTGGTGTTGCTTATAAACAAATTGACGGTACACCAATTAAATCTTTCCCTGCGGATCTTCTTCTTCTGGAGCAATTGAAGGTAAGTTTGATCATTCTCAACTCTTGGGATTTGTAATTTGGTTAATGGTTTTATTGTGTAGGCATTGAAGGCAAGTTTGATCTCTCCTATGCAAGTAATGTAATTTCAGTATCACATAATTTCATGATTACCTAACAATGGATCTTTAATGCTGTCTGGCGACTATGTTACAAATGCCAATATTTGATGGCAGTGAAATTATAGGCTCAATTTCATGTACAAGTACTTGTGTTTCTCTTTGTTAACTCTAGTTTTCTTCCTGTGTTTAGGTGGAATATGAAGTTTTACCTGGATGGCAGTCTGATATATCTTCCATCAGAAACTACTCAGACCTTCCAAAGGCTGCACGGCAGTTTGTGGAGAGGATAGAAAAACTTGTTGGGGTACCAATCAATTACATTGGCGTTGGACCTGGTCGTGATGCTCTCATAGTCAAATGACAATCAACCTGCAATTTTTCTGAAAGTTTTCATGGGAGTTTTAACTGAAGCTTTTAGTGTTGAAACCTTAGAATCTATTTATTCCTCGGTATGCTTTCGGGGATTTTGTGGGTTCAAATTAGAACCCGAACTAGGTTACATGAATTTGATGTAACAAAGATTACATACTCTACTTAGCTTTGCGTTGCATTATTATTTTGATTATTACATAAATGAATTTTTGTTGAGCTGTTGCAAGAGATTAGATGGCTGACATCTTGGGAGATCTGAAGTTGGCATACCAATCTGGACAACCATTTTCAACAGGAAAGGTCGAGTTGCCAAATCTTAAATCTGTTTTTACGCAGCATTTTGTTTCAGAAGTAAAGCCTATCTCAGATTCCGGAACTAAATCGGCCTGAATAGTATTGGATATGAACTATATTAAGTACTACGGATGGGTTTAGATTTAGATTGGATAATATTTATAATATTGTTACAGGTGATAATTGAATGTAATAAATGTTTATTTTACTGTTAATCTAAATTAATTTGGGAGTAATTGGAGTTGTCTCAGCTTAGTACAAGGCTGTGTTTAGTATGATCAAACCAGAGCATCGTGCTCAACAAAATAATATTTTTATGAAAGAGATATCAAATTATCTTTAATGATTTTAATTAACATGCAAACTCTTTTATCCTAAATTTAGACAATTATTATAAATGATAATTATTCATTAAATTAATCAAAATGAAAACCTAAAATGAAAACCTAAAGACAAAGAATAAGGGTGAACAATAGTTTTGGTTCAATTCAGAACTATTAAAAATTAAATTTAAAAAACAAGTTTTGAATCGAAATCGATTATTTTAGGGTAAGTTTCGGTTTCAAAAAATTAAAAATTAATTTTTTTTCGAGTAAGTTTCCGTTCTAAAGATTGTGAACCAGAACTGAATAGAAGAATCGATTTGATTTAAAAATAAAAAATTATTTTTCAAACCAAATGAATTAAATTTTATTCATATTCAAATACAAACACTTAATTATTGAACTACATAAAAAATTAATTAATGTATTTATAATATTTTATTTAACTTAATTTATTAAGTTATTTATATAATAATTTAATAAAATTAAAATTTATATATATTTATTTTAAAATTATCAAACAAATTAACAATTATTATAAATAAATATATATATGGTATAATACTATTTAATATATAATTATACCATCATAAAAAAAATTAAATTTTTTTTAGTGATGTGTAATATTAATTCAAGTAATTATATAATATTTTTTCAATAATTTATTGTATATCAATTCTCTTTAATAACTTATTTTTTTTTCTTTCATTTGTTCAAATTTTCGTCATATATAAATATTTTTATAATTTTATTTTATAAATATTTTTTATGGAATTAAAAATTAGAGAAATTAAAATAATTAATAAATATAGTATACTGTTTTCGAATAAAAATTGAATTAAAATCGAAAAAATGATAGCCTATTAAATAGAATATATTTCATTTCTAAAATTTAAAAATTAAATTATTTAGAATAAATTTTAATTTTAAATTTTAAAAATTAAATTATTTAAAATAAGTTTGATTCGGAGTAAAAAAATAAAAATAAGAAATTATAAGAAAACCAAAAACTTCAAAAGAAGCCAGACACTCAGCAGACACAGTTAACGTTCGTACACACGCTCTCTCTCTCTCTCTCTCTCTCTCTCTCTCTCTCTCTCGTTTATCGTCTCTAAGCAAGCAGGCAAGGCAACAGAGAAGCAGCAAAAGAAAATGGAGGGAGGGAAGGCGAAGAATAAACAATCAGCTATCTCACTTCAACAATTCGTCTCCATCATGGCCCCTTTAATTGATTTAGAAAAGGTTCATTTTTTCTTTATCGTTGCTTTTCATTCAACTTAATTCGTTTATTACACCTTTTTTTTTCTTCACCAATCAATGAAACGTGATTTGTTTGATTATAGGAAGCTGAAATATCGGCCTCTATAAGTACTGGGGCGTCGAGAAATCTTGATATAGCTCAAAAGAAGGGCTCCACAATTCTTAATTTGAAGTGTGTTGATGCACAGGTTCTAAAATTGATATTGGTTTAGATTTATTATATTCTCTTAGCCAAAAGAACACATTTTTTTTCTTATAGTTTATTGTGAATTTGATTCCGATAATAGACAGGATTGATGGGTAAAACCCTTCTTGAGTTTCAATCCAATAAAGGAGACGTTCTTCCTGCTCACAAGGTAATTTTTTTTTTTTTCCAGTTTGCTTACATTGTTGTGATAAATATGAAGGCTTTGTATGCTTATTTTAAGTATTAGTGTCAGAATAGATATGTCTTAGCTTTTTGTTTCCACATTTGAAAAGGTCAGAGAGGTAAATTATGATTTTTCTACCAGATAAGAATGAAGCATTTTATGTGTTACTATCAATTATAGGTCTGAGGACAATGTAAGACTAGTACAGATACCACACTTGTGATTGATAACCTGTTACCAGTTTAAAGTTCAATGTTATCTGGATGACATTCCATGCTATCATTCATTATATTGCCGTTAATATTCCATGCTACCAATTTAACGTATAGCATTACCAATTTGACATTCAGTGTCTGTATAGGAAGATCTATAGCATCATCATCAATACTGGAATTTGCATCCTGGGATTGTATATGATTGATCAATCATATGAATAAGCAAGAGAAAAGAGATATGGATTGATTATTTCTTTATTCTTCTGCCAAGAGATATGGATTGGATATTACTTAAGTTTTAGGAAATGATCCTGATTAAGTTCTACTGAATGATAATGGTTACATCTTGTGTTGTTTCAAATTCCCCACTTACCCCTCTTTTGGGAACTTATGATGTATCTTTTACATTGTGCAGTTTGGTACCCATGATGTAGTTGTATTAAAACCGAATAAAGCTGATTTAGGATCTCCTGCTCTTGGACAAGGTGTAGTTTACCGGTTAAAGGTAATCGTGATTTTGGAACAAGGTGTTGGGTGTTTATGTTCTTACACATGTTTCTAGTCATAGATGATCCTCCTCTTGGCTCCTTGGTGATTTGGTGTTATTATGAACAGGACTCCTCAATCACTGTTGCTTTTGATGACATCCCAGAAGAGGGTTTAAATAGTCCTCTACGTCTGGAGAAGGTGGCTAATGAAGTATGCTTCTAAAATTTTCTAATCCCTTATAAGTTCTGGTACTGGTTGCATATTTCAGATGACAAGTCATTTTTTTTAAGTTTAAATGTTCCAGTTTCTTCCATTTATCCCAGTCACTTTTTTAATGTTTATATGAAATTCTTAGTTTTGGATTACGTGATTTGTAGTAGATGAATTTTGATAGGAGTATCATATTTAATTTTTGTATTTTTCTTTATTATAAAAATGGGTCTTGTGCAATCCACAGTATTCAGAAATGGTGTGATATTGAATTCTCAACACCTTGTGGTCAACAAGGGATTAGTTTAGTCATCAAATCGGAGGAGTAAGCTTACTAAAAAAGCACTCTATGCAGGTGACATATCGTAGGATGAAGGACGCCTTAATTCAACTGAGCAAAGGTGTGCATAGGGGACCTGCTTCTGACTTAATTCCTGTCTTATTTGGAGAGAGACTGCCAACCGTATCAAAGAAGGATGTTAACTTCACACCTTTTAACTCCAACCTCGATCATTCTCAGGTGAATAAGCATACCCTTTATTGTTTCTTCTTCTTCTAGTTTGTTACATGGTTTTCACAATATTTATTTCTATTCCGTGATCAAGCTTTGAAACATTTTGATGTTAGAACATGTTGAATTTCTTAAATCATAAGGATTTTGAATTATTTGTTTCTTGCGCATACGCTCTTGTTTAATTTGTGGCACTTTAGAAAATATGATTCTCTCTTGTTTGTAAATTTCTTGTTGCTAGGGGAAAATTCTATGATCTGGTATATCTTAGTTTTTCTTGATCAGACTCTATTGTCAAGCAGAGAAGTAATCCTGCTTGGATATTTTGGCTCAAATAAGGCAATAAGACTATTGGGCATTCTATAGTTGATGCCTTCAAGAATTCAACACATTATTGGCATGATCTGAATGGTGAGAGATAAATATAGTCTTGTGATTCGTGTTTGTATTTGTTCTTGATGAATGTGTGCTTTCTGTATTTAGGTATTCATTTGCAACGGTTCTTGCATGCTTCTGTTCTCATGAACTAAAGTAACTTCTCTTTTGCATTTTCTCTCTTTTTTTATTATTTATTTTTATGTTTGTTCAAGAAAGATGCCGTTTCGAAGGCCCTATCATCAAAGAATGTTTTCTTGCTGCATGGACCTCCTGGAACTGGAAAAACCACGACAGTTATAGAAATTATCTTACAAGAAGTGAAACGTGGATCAAAGATTCTTGCTTGTGCTGCTTCAAATATTGCTGTTGACAACATTGTTGAACGACTTGTTCCTCACAGGTATTCTGGTGCCTTTATATATCATAAAAATAATATCTTGGTCTTTGGCTAATCAATCTATGTTCCAATTTTATTGTTATCTCTATATTGGTCTTTTCTTTTCTATTTCAGCAAGATATACCATTATGAATACTATGGAGATGGTATGAATTGCAGCTTGTTTGAATAATTAGCAATAAAAAAAAAAAATTACTGTTTGTGGTTCTGTTATACTTCATTGCTTTTAACAGTGAATTTTTCCTAAATTCAGTTGATAAGATTTTTATAGCTGCATTTAAGGGGGAGATTTCCGGTGCTAAATGTAAATGGTAGGAATAAGAACCTGTTCGGTACTTAGCTGAATAGTAGGCTAATAGGCTTTCAAACAACAGGCCTTGGTAAAAGGTCTACAGAAGTTTGATGGAGATAGCTGTCTAAGAATCCTTATTGCAATGATGAATGCTTTCCACTAGTGGATATGTTGTGCCCAAATCAGTGATGTTTAACCAAGGTATGTTGTTTGAAAGCCTATTAGCCTACTATTCAGCTAAGTACCATTAGAGTTGGTACATGCAAGAAGTTTGTTTCCCATTAGAGTTGGGAAAAGCTGCTGCATTTGTTGACTTAAGTAACAATGACACACCATTTTGACCAATTGACTTGGGATTGCTGGAATAGCTTTTTAATGCCTATATTTCAATTTTTTACACTAGGAATTAACTTGGTTTTATGTGGTAAGTAGTAAATCTATACGTAATTTCATTTCAACTTCTTTGATTAGAGTAAAGTTGGTGCGACTGGGGCATCCTGCGCGTTTACTACCTCAAGTGTTGGAGAGTGCATTGGATTCACAGGTATGTACAAACCTTCCATTTTGGAAGAAACAAATTGGATGCTGAAATTCCAAGTTTTTATTATTATATTTGATTCATTTTTTAATACACCTCTTGTTCACATGATACACATCATTTATAATAGCCCATTATCCATGTTATCGTTCTATAGGACTTTCCCTCATTCTTCTAATTACTGAATATGATGGTGTGATGGGATATTTCCTTCTGGAATATGCAGTTGTTTGATGTCCTTACATACTAAGTGGTTTGCTGGTAGGTTCTGCGAGGGGATAATAGTGCTCTTGCAAATGACATTCGGAAAGAAATGAAGGTATAAAACTACAAGCTTCAACCGCTTATATTTGCAGTTCAGAGAGATGTTCTCTTTCCTGTTTTGTTGAATTTTTATGATTTACTTTGAGCTTTGATGTCAGAACAGTTAATCCATTCTGATGTTATGAGAAATCATTAGTGGGCATTCTCCTTGCAAGTTTCTTCAGAAGCAAAAATGAGTTCCATGCTTGCATAACAAGAATTTTCTTATGTTATACTATCCCAATATGTCCTCCTTGCGTTTCTTCAGGCATTAAGTGGAAAGTTGTTGAAAGCCAAAGACAAGAGCACAAGGAGAGACATCCAGAAGGAGCTTAGGGCTCTTTCCAAAGAAGAACGTAAAAGACAGCAGTTAGCTGTGACTGATGTGATTAAAAATGCAGATGTCGTGTTGACAACTTTGACTGGTTCATTTTCTCACAATCTGGATAATACTTCATTTGATTTGGTGGTTATTGATGAGGCTGCTCAGGCTCTTGAAATAGCATGCTGGATAGCTCTACTAAAGGTACTACCGGTGCTTATTGCAGCCATGTGCACATAAGCTGTTGAATGGGAAAATATATTTATGAACTTAAAACAGTCTCAGGCTTATAATTTCTACTTCTACCGGTTTGTTGTGGATATTCTGTTGACTGGCTATGCTATATGAATATGGTCTTTAAAAATAGTTACTATAATTGCGTTTGCTTCCCAAAAGTGTGTTTTTCAGTTAACATATTTTGGGTGAATTAATAAAATTTCAGCAGCAGAAATTTTTTTATTATGATTCAATTCAATCTGGCACATGGTACTTGTTTCAGGGTTCAAGATGTATACTTGCAGGAGACCATCTTCAGCTTCCTCCAACCATCCAAAGTGTGGAAGCTGAGAAGAAAGGATTAGGAAGAACCCTCTTTGAACGCCTTGCAGATCTTTATGGAGAAGAAATCACATCTATGCTTACTGTCCAGTATCGCATGCATGAGCTTATTATGAATTGGTCATCTAAAGAGCTCTACAACAGTAAGGTACTCCAATTTTGGCTGGACATGGGTTATACAGTTAAGTAATCCAAAAGTCATGTCATTTTGACTTTGCATGATAACGTTCAGTCATTTATCATTACAGATCAAAGCCCACCCAAGTGTTGCTGCACATATGCTTTTTGATCTTGAGGATGTAAAGAGGACATCTTCAACAGAACCAACCCTTCTTCTCATAGATATAGCTGGGTATGCCATTTATTGTTGGAAGTTTTTAAATAATCTTTGTGGCTTTCTAAGTACCTATTCTGTTAAGAGACATGAAACGAATATTATTGATAGCGAGAAATAAAATTGCACTGAACGTGACAGCATTCCTTCCACTAATTACCTAACGGTTACATTTCCATCATTGATAGTTTTATTCCCCAAAAAAAATCATGACTTGAAGAGACTCATATATATATATAATGAATATTGTAAATTAGTTCCAACTGATCTGCTTCAGATGTGACATGGAAGAAAAGAAGGATGAAGAAGATAGCACATTGAATGAAGGCGAAGCTGAGGTTGCTATGGCGCAAGCAAAGAGACTGATTCAAAGTGGAGTCCAAGCTTCTGATATTGGGATTATAACCCCTTATGCTGCACAGGTATAAAAGTTTATTTTTTAAGTTTTCAGCAATTGCTATCCTTCACAATTCAATGCATAGTGACAAATTTGAAATGGTTACCAGATAAATGGAAATGCATCCTCTCTTTCCATCCTCAAACTCTTTCTAATTGTTTTCCTTGCATATTTTGCAACTGATACTGCAGGTTGTCTTGCTGAAGATGTTGAAAAGCAATGATGACAAGCTAAAAAATGTAGAGATCTCAACAGTTGACGGTTTCCAAGGGCGGGAGAAGGAAGCCATTATAATATCGATGGTTCGATCAAACTCAAAGAAAGAGGTAGTTTAAGTACCTGTAGTACTACGTTGTTTCTTTTAGCTTTTTGATATTATCGATATCACTTCACATAAAAATACATGGAATTAAAGATAGTCAAACTCAGAATATCATTTATAATATTTCAGGTGGGGTTTTTGAGTGACCGCAGAAGAATGAACGTGGCTGTGACACGGGCAAGAAGACAGTGTTGTCTTGTCTGTGACACTGAAACAGTGAATAGTGATGAGTTCTTAAAGCGATTGGTCGACTATTTTGAGGAGCATGCTGAGTATCTAAGTGGCTCAGAGTATCTCAATGAATAAGCAAGGATGTGGAGGGAAGAAGGCTTGATGTTGGCTCCATTAGGCATTTTAATCTAATGATTATGGAATATGATTCACAGGACATCAAACTTCTCAAATTCGGAGCAGAAGGAAATTGATTTTATCCAAAAATTGAACTTATTTATGGTAATTAATTATGGGCAAAATCATCTGAAGAGTAGGTTGGTTAGACGCATCCTGTTCCATCTGTATTATTATGCATCAGGCTATATCCCTGGGCATAAACTCAACGTTTCATAATTATATTTGATGAGTTTAGAACATGGATATATAGGAGCACCTTCTACATCTTCCAGACTTTCTTTTGTGTCCAAAGTAATTATCTTCCTGTTAGATTGACTACATACAGGGAGCCTTGTATCGTCACGAGAATTATGAAGTCTGGAATTGTACTAGAATGCCAACTCAGTTAATTGTTACTCTGAAAAGAAGTAAAAAGGTGGCTAACAACATTCAAGTCATCATCAATGTGGGAATTGTGTAAGTAGAACTTTTACATACCTTCCTGAGGTTTTCTATAATTGTACATCTTACTTTTATAAAAATGTGAAATTATTTATTTACCCTCAAATCACTTTTTTTCACTGAATTAGTGTAACTATTTCTACATTAACACCAATTTATAATTGTAGAAGGAAAAGCATAACGAAATCCAATAGTTTAAGGAGATTAAGAGTAGAAATTAATTACAGTAACTAAATCCAATAATTTAAGGAGATTAGGAGTAGAAATAATTACAGTAGCTGTGTGGAAGAATACGGTGATTTGTATACTATGTTTAGAGGGTAAATAAGTAATTTTACCTCTTTTTATTTCAGTTAAATAAACTGGGGACAACAAAAAAATAAGGGAGGAAAGTGAATAAAAGATGTAATTATATGAAACTTCAAGAAAGATATGAAAGGAAATTCTTTATCAGTAAAGCTTTTGCATTTTTTAATTACTAGTGCAATGTGGCATATATTTAGTGGTTATTTTTATGTTAATCATTAACACCCTATTGATTTTCCTCCATTGAATCATTATCATTGTACTTAGAAGATCCTAATTGTTTGTTCATTTCACTATTTCTTGGTTGATCCTCCAGAATGTTTTTTTTTTTAAATGCTCATTTGTTTTTTCATGCAATGAATGATATATTGGGGAAGCCCACGTCAACATCACATCATTTTCTAGTTTTATGGCATGTTTGCCTTCAAATTCCTCCACTGTTTAAAATAAAACAAAAGGTCAGAAACACAAAACCAAAGAAACAATTGTATCAATTCACATCTCATATTGACTGAGATCAAGTTTATTACCAAAACAGCAAGTCTGCCACAATGAACTTCCACCTTTTCCATACTCTGCACCGAGTTCTACAGCAAGTCTCTCTCTCTATCTTTCTCACTCCTGATGAAAGAAAATAAGTTTCTCCTATGATTCTTTAGTACTATCAGAGATAGAAATTAACTGATAATATATTACTATTACCATATAGTGAAGCTAACCAAGCAATTATAAACTAGTTTAACTGATAATATAATATATTTCTATTACAATATAGTGAGGCTAGCTCCAACTTCAAAATCAGCTGACCCTTTCAGTTCAGAAGTTCCAGATGGAAGTAGGCAAAGTCATCTCTTCTTGGATATCATAAAGCTGGAAGCAACCAGCTTCTGCTCCTTGATGATCTGCAATTCCACCCATCTCGAGCAGTGCATCCCAATTGAAACTCTTGTCTGCAAAGGCTGCAAGTTCGCCGTAATCTTTCATTGAAGATTCTTGTGCTACAGAACTTTCTGTCCCATCAATTTCCTCAGGTTCCTGTTCTTTCAGTATGCCTAGTTGCTGAAGAAACTCGTTCAGATCAATCTGTTTATTCTCTTCATGTTGTACCAGCATATTTTCAGAAGAAATTTCCACCTCTTTCTCCTTCATTGAAGGATCTTCTACATGGGTTTTGTCACCAACGACAGGAACTTCAACTTTTGATTCACATGAAGATGAACTACTACAAGAAGTTTGACTCAGAACTCCATTTTTCTTAAGTTCCTCCAGCCTTTGGTGAATAACATGAACACTAGGCTGAGCATTTATATTAAGCAACCCACAAGAAGGAAACATTGAAATGAAATTCTTGGAAGGAATCCATTTGAACTTCTGTGACTTGCTGTTTGTAGGATTATTGTTAATGGAGTCAGTTTGAAGATGAGGAAGATTAAGATAAGCATCTGGGCCATATAATTTCCTGGCAGCCTCATCATAAGCCATGGCAGCTTCTTCAGCAGTCGCAAAAGAACCTAACCAGAGTCTGGTTCTCTTCTTTGGCTCTCTGATCTCAGCAACCCATTTGCCCCATGTTCTTTGCCTGACTCCTCGATACTGGCAGGAAGCATTGAGAGGACCGCCTTTGCCTCTGGTTGGACCTTTCTTCCATGGCTTTAATGGGGATTTTCTGTAATTTTCCATGGAGATATTGGGTTTGGAAAGGAAGTGAAAGCTTAGTGAAGTAAGTAAGTGAAGAAAAGGGTAAGAAAGGCGCGGAATATGTAGGGAGTAAGAGTGCAGTTTGATTTAAATGTTGTCACGTTTGGGGAAAAGCTTTTTCAAGCCCCATGCAACCGTTAGTCAGATTATTTCAAATAAAAATCCGTTCTTCAATAAAGATTTTTTTTTTTTTAATTTCTTTAGGATTTGTAATACAGTAATAGTATGCTAACTCGGATAATACAATTCATACGTGCTTAGGATGCAAGCATCATGCATGCCATTAGGATGGCGCATGCATACGTATTTAGATGTGTAAAATGTTTGTTAGAAAATAATCAAACCAAAAAACTTCTTCTAATATGAACTTTTACATACATAAATATACGTAATTAATTTAATAGATGATGGCTTACTCACTTTACGGAATATTATTTGTATATGTAACACAATTATGTAATATTTTGTCATACAATATAAAAATGTGACGTGAGTAATATCGTTCATTAAATATTTTTTGAGAAATATATAATAATGATAAATAGTTGATAAAAACAAAAAAGGGTATGTATAAATTTAATAATGAGATTCACTCTAATGTGAACAAAAAAAAAAAGGTACTAAATTGTACGTATAGAGTGATCATTATTCGAAAATCCCAAATTTGATCTGTTGTTTTCAATCCTGAAATTTGCTAGTGCTATAGAGTTATAGCCTATAGGAATAGGATTCAGGCATAGATTTGTGGTGGGACAGTCAAAAAATTCTCACTTAAAGCTTCCAGATTGTTATTCCATCAAATCCACATAAAATTTTTTTTTGTATAAAGCAAGCAGCAGCTCACGGGTCAAGAAGTTTTCGGCTTCACTATTTCCTTGGAAAAAACCAAAACAGAGGTCAATGTTAGCTTTGCTGAGTTTTGAAACCTCTTCAAAATTACCCATCAAAAAAACAGTAAACCCAACCTTGTGCATCTTCTGCCAAACCTATTTAACAAAAATATGGGAATAACTTGTTCTCTGTCTATATATACATTTCTCTCTGTTTTTGTATCTTTGTCCAAATCAAAATCACATAACAGTAGAGTAGTTTTTTTTTTTTTTTATGATTTTTGGGTGACAAAGGGGTTAATGCATGTTGGTATAGAAGTGAAGTGATTGCTTTAATTATTGAAGTCTGATAGGCAGTGAGAGAGTGTGTGCATTTATCTCCATCGGATTCTATTTTGTACTACACACAAATTTAAAAAACACATGAAATGAAAAGAGATGAATTGAATTTTACCACCACCTCACATCACAAAACATTTTCGATTTTCACAAGCTCAATTTCACATGTTGTCCTGCCAACACAACCTGATTCCCGGGACTCACTTCACCTTTATCCCATGCAATGCCAGTGCCGGTATCTCATTCTCTTCTCTCTTTTCTTTCTCAAGGCCTGCAAGCACAGTAGATTTTTGAATCATCATTATGATGTCATGTCACATGTTCAAAATTGAAATAACTAGGTCATAGTTGAAACTGAACAGAACAGAGCATTTCCCTAAATTTAAATCTCTTACAAAGAAACAAAATGTTTATTTTTCTGATATAAGTAGAAATGTAAAAACCAAGTCAGTTTTGGTCAGTGTCTGTCCAGACTGAAATCCAGATTGGATAGAGAAGGGAAAACAAAACCTAGCTAGGCAGGCAAGGCAGCTGTCTTGAACGCAACCCAATTTCTTGAAATTAATGAAATGAAGATTGTAATGGTCTATCTCATTCAACTTGCATTTGGGGAAGGAATGCCAAACCGCTGCAAACTTTTTAGCATCAAAATAATACAATCCAAATTTGAGAAATGATGTCTTCAGGCAATTACAATTACAATTACCTATAATCATACATAACTATGTCTGTTCTTGCTTTGCAATTTTGACTTCATGTAGTTGTAGTTAAGGATGACAATTTTGCCTGCAAATCTACTTTTACTTGATTTATTGGTAAGTTTGGTATGTCTCCAAGTGGGTTTCAGAAAAATTTGAAAAATAAATTTAAAATCCGCAACAAGTTTGAAATGAATATAAATACGATTAAATATCCACAAGTATTCACAAAAGGTATCCGTAGATATTTTTTTTCTTGAAAATACTAAAATGACGTTGTTTAGCATTAAACCTAAATATCAAACCTAATTATCATTGTTTCATTCACTTCAGGAAGAATGAGAGTAGAGGACGAAGAAGGAGTGGTGTGGGGTCGGCGATAGTGGTCAACGAGAAGGTTGTGGGGATAAATTGAGGACGACGAATTCGATAGTGGCGACGATGGAAGGAGGGAAGCCAACGATTGTGAGGAATGCTAAAGGGCAACAAACGACGCCGTTTGTGGTGAAGTATACAAAAAATGGGAATAAATTGGTGGGTCAGATTGTTGCCAATTGGGTTCATTCAAAGTTTGAAGATATGATTAAGATTTTTGAATAGAAATAAATGGAGGAGATTATAGAGGCAAAAAAAGAGAGAATTTTGTTGGATTTCAATGGGTTCGAAGAAGATGGAGAGTACTTTAGCCCCAACAATTCGTAGAGACTTATATGAGGTTTTGTGTGTGTCTAGAGGTTCGTATAATCAAGAGATTAAAATAGCTTATTGAAAGCTTGCTCTCAAGTAAGTTTCTATGTTTTTTTATTCTGTTTGAGTTGTTTTTGTTGAAAATTGTCTGTTGGGTTCTTCTTTATGTTGTGCAAGTATTTTGAAATAATGGGATGTTGTTCAATTTGTCCACTTTCTTGAGAATTACTAAATTTAGGTCAGTTTTTAGCTAAATTATAGCATATTGAAGTTGAATTTTGAAACTGTAACTCGGTTTATGAATTGCATTTGCGTTTAATTTAAACTAAAACTTAATTGATGGACAACGAGCTAGGTGTTAAATGACATATTGAACTGTAGTGTATTTAATTTAAACTCGAATTTAATTGATGAGCAATTGTGGGAAGCTCACCTTAGTATTAAAAGTTTTTTTTTGGTATGCTTGTGTAATAATGAGGTTGAAGTTCAATGGAGGTGGATGAATAATTTATGTTTGATTGGTCTGTTGTTTTCATTTATTTGTTGAAGAATAATATATAATTAAATTAGTCTTTAGTTTGTTGAGTCTACTAATACCCAAGTATGGTGAATGTGTAATTTGTTGTCCCCGCAAATAGAGTAGCTCAATTGTGTTTATATGCCGAAAATTCTACTAAAACCCGCTAAAAATCTATGGATATCTGCGCGGATTTGGTAATAAAATATCAAACTCGTTGTGGGTTTGGTACGGGTATGATATTAAATTTTTTTGGTGGATGTGGATGCGAGTTTGAAGATATTCGTTCTAAACCCGATTCGCTGTCATCCTTACACGTAGCTGTCTATACAAAATATGCACGGAAAGGTTCTTTGCAGTATGCAAATAAATTAATTAACGGATCAGTCCATAGTATAATTGGTTGTAACATTACAACTCGCCAAATTTTTCATTATATTTATTTCAAGTTATTATATTTTAATTTTTGGAAGAATTTGGAAAATATAACCCACGACTTCAAAATTTTAAGTGAAAACTTGATTATTGTAGCCACTCCATTGTAGTATTGCCCACACTTTTTGTTAAAAGAGAAGCCAAATCAAGGAAAATCACTCTGCAATTGTATTGTTGCAGTCATTTTGTATTCAAAGAAACCACACCCCACATATTCCATAATTTACCAATTTCCATACTTGAACACTTGTTCGAAACTACATCCAATTTCGACATTCTTGAAACTAAAAATGATCCCGAGCACATACGAGAGCAAATACTTGCAATGTATCCAGTCCATCTTGATTCATCAAACCAATAATACCATGAAAGATCATTGTTTAAATCCACTACCAAGTGTAATAACATATGATATCCCCTTTATTCAACCACGTAAGAAAGGAAAATTATCGAAAATAACCTTATTTGACCCTCTGTTAATAAATTAGATTAACACTAATCAAATCTTACCAAATGGTCTAATTTTAAGGAATTTGGATACTTTTATCCTCATGACCACTTATCATAATACCTTCAAACCCTAAATTCTAAACCCTAAAACTCTAGTTACAATACACGTGCTATAGTAATAATTTTTATCTTTTATTTTTTTTTGTAATTTAAATTTCTTTATTGTTTTTAAATTTACATAATAAATAATAATTAGTAAATTAAATTTATTTATAATAAAATTTACTATAATTAAATTATAAATTTATAATTTTTTTTAAAAATAAAAATTTTACAAGAAAATGAAATAAAATTTTAAAATTTTAAAATTAATGTATTAAACCTTTTTTAATATTTTAAAATGACAATTTTTTTAAGTTTACAATTTTATTTATGGTAAATAAAATTAAATTCTGAAAATGAAAAGGATAAAAAAAATTAGATTTAATTATAAATTTACCAGGAATAAATAAAAAACTGAGACATATTTAAAAAGAAGTAAAATTAAAATTAAATTAAAAAACATTAAATTAAAAAAGATTTAAAAATTAAAATTAAAATTAAAATTAAAATTAAAAAATATTAAATAAAAAATTTTTAAATCGGGTAGAACCCGACTCGAGCTTGAGCTTGCCGACCCAAACACGGGCTTGCTGGCCCGAGCTTAGAGTAGCAGGCCCGAACTCAATTTGTAATTTTTTAAAAATAAATTATTTTTAATTGTTTTAATAATAATTTAACAAAAACATATTAATAAAAAAATACATAAATCTGTATTTATTGGGCTCAAAGGGGTCCCCTTCCATTGTCTCTAAGAATAATTTTTTTGGCGAGAAGAAATTTTCTAGCGACAAAAAATTTCGACAACCAAACCAACCTAAGGACAAGTAAAAAAGGTAAGTTCATTGTTATTTATGAGGAGTTATTTATTAAAAAATTGAAATTTGTTTTTAGGAAATTAGAAGTAAATTTCTTTTTGATTTGGAAAATTTTTAAATTTTCCGACATGAAACAATTGTTGGCAGCTGGTAGGGGCCAAGAGATTTTGAGGGTGGTTTTTTGTTTTTAAAAAAATTGTAATAATAGAAAAATTGTAGTAGAAGAAAATTAAATTGAAAATTGTATTTTAGTATTTTATATAAGAATTTTATATCATTCCTTCTTGTATGAGAATTTTAGAAAAATGTTTTATGTATATGTTCTAGTTGTAAGGTGAAAAATCTATTTTAGCATTTTATATAGTAGTGTTATGTATTTTATGAAACTAAAACTAAATTTTATTTGAGATTTTGAGAAAAATGGTAGTAGTGGAAAAATTGTGGCAATAAAAAAATAAATTGAAAAATGTATTTTAGCATTTTATATAGAAATTTTATGTCATTCCAATAAAATAAATCTTATATGAGAATTAGGAAAATGTGTTATGTTGTAGTTGTAGATA
>JAXCLQ010070670.1:0-10709 GCA_035584115.1 Cedrela odorata
ATAATATAGCTCTTGGTCAGTTACGAATGCAGTCTTCTCTTGATTTAGCTTATGTATTCTGATCTAATTTTATTCTATGAATGCATCTATAAAGCTCAAGAGCTCATGCCTTGTCATTAAGTCTACCAGCTCGTTTATTATAACAATATAGTCACTTTCATTAGACTTCTTTACCATAACTACGTTTGATACCCACTATGGGTAACACACCTCTTTGATGAATTGAGCTTTCATCATTTTTTCTACTATGATGCAAATTGCTTCCCTTCGTTATGCATTAAACACCTGTCTTTTTTATTTTACAAGTTTAAACTTGTGATCAATTACGAACCGATGAGAAATTATTCGGGAATCAATCTCTGGCATGTCTTCATGCATCCACGCAAATATATCCATATATTGTTTTATAATGTCTTGAGCAACACTTTTTGCTCTTCGAGAATATGTGATCCAATTTTGACCATTTTTTGCAGAATCTCCTCGTTCAAGATTACGAATTCCACCGCTTCCAATATTGATGGCTTGCTACCCTGACCTTCTTTCTTACCCAAGCTCTCCATTATTCGTCTTTGCTCTATGTTATTGTCCTTGGTCTTCATGCTAGAGATATGCCATATAATCAATTGTGTTATACGATTTAGGGATATCATTTTATGCATATATATATAATTAATTATAAATTAGTTTACGATTAATAAAATAGTTTTTATATTATTTTGCATATACAATTGCTAATTTATATTGTATATATAAAATGCAGAATGAGATCTTGTGATGTATTATGACATCAAAACTTCATCTGCAAAGAGTTATAAATATGAGTACAAAGTCTTTAATTTAAATACATTCGAATAAGTTCCCAGTTGAGGTAATATAATATGAAAATATGACATTACATGACTAGTATGTTTGATACTGTTAAGAATTAGTATTTGATACAAATAGTTGGGTGACTAGTCTCATGTCACAAGAGCATAAACATGGGTAATACATTGAAGAACGTGTTCCTAAACGTAATTAAATGTGACGAATCACATGGGTGATTATCCGCAGTCAATGATACGTCACACAATTGTACTATTGTACCATTAGTCCTATAACCTAAGGTGTCACGGCTGCTTTCCGCACTGAGACACATCATTCACTTGTGTATATTGCATCGGGCTAGTCACGCTTGGTGAAAGAAGTTTGCTGGCAATGTGTTTAAGTGTACAAGGATAGATGATAACCAAAATGGATTCTGCTAACTCAGATGTTGGAGCTTGATTTCCCAGATAAAACTGTCATACGCAGGAATAAAGTCTTAACCAAAGCATATATGTCCGAAAAAGTGTTTTGTGGATATACAAATCTTATATATGATTGAGGTTCTAATCCTATGATTAAGTCAGGAATTTGACGATACCATGACCTATACTTGATTGAAAGTCGACAGTAAAAGGACTTTACTACATGGACGTACAACTATATAGGTTTATCCAGTATATTAATTCATCTATGTCTGAGGGATATGACGTCTTACTAGAGGTCACTCATGATCATTGAAAACTTTGGTTATAAAGAGTTGTACCGAAGAGATACCAAAGAGTTAGTATCTATCCATGTCCAGCTCACAATGAACCAGAAGAGTCACATACATTAGTCAGTTACATGATAATGATGGTAATTGTTATTATACAATAATTATTAATTTAGTTAATGATATTGTTCCAATACTTTGATCGGATAACAATTTGATTCTTTATTGTAAAGAATAAATTTTTCAACTAGGACGCGCTAGCACCCATATGCGTGGGAAATGTTTTAGTAATTTATGGGATAACGTGATATAATTTACGAATATATATAAGATATTTAATAAGATGTTAATAAATAAATGAGTTTATTCATTATTGATTATTTAAATATTATTTAATTAAATGGTACTTTAGTTGACAAGTGGCACCATGTAATGATGCTAAGTGTCAAACCGATGATTAAATCTTGTCCATTCATTATTAAATAAATGGTTAAGATTTAATGTCTTAATATTGATTAAAGTAATCATTTAAAAAGAAAATATCTTTTTGAAATATTAATATAATATTAAATATAAAATGTAAAGATCACAAATTTATATATTAGAGTAATATATAAATAAATAAATAGTCATTACATATTTATATTATTTTTAAAGTAATAATATAATATATATGTGTATATATATCATAATATATTAATATGTTAATTTGATTAATATATATATTATATTATATTATTACATTAATTTGATTTAATATTAAATTGAACAACCAATCAAAGCTTGACACATGACTTTATGTTTTCAAATGAATTGAAAGCATGTAAAGGTGTTTACGTATAAGGAAGAGTTCAAATTGAATTTGAATTCAATTTGTAATTTGCAACACACATGGCATGAATTCATTTTATGAATGACAAAGGCAAAAGAAAGTGTTACACGTATGGAAATCAATTTTGAATTAAATTGCTAAGACTTAAGTGTTAAGTCTTAATTAATGAAATGCAACTTTTGCTTTTGCATGTTAAAGTGTTAAACCGAAAGCTTTTTCTAATCGGATGCAATTTTTAACCGAAAGCTTGTTTTGAAAAAGATCAAAAAGGTTTTGATGCTACTTTTTCATTTAAGAAAATCGAGAGTTTCACTTTCTAGTATTAGCTTGTTTTTGCTTTATTTTTAAAAAAGAACAAAAGAAAGAAAAGTCTAAGTGTTTTTCAAAAGAGCATCATTTTAGTGAAAATGGTGTGTGCTTTGTGAAGCATAAGAGAGAAAACATATATTAACTTGGTGAAGCTAATATATATTGGTTAGTAATCCCATCATGAAACCGAAACTGTATGTGTCATTCGACATCTAGATACGTTTGGAGGCAAGTAAGGAGTTTGACTTGCTATTCTGGATAACAACTTGAAAAAGTATGACTTCTAATCTTTGTTATTTTTGTTTAATTGTTTAAAATTTTAAAATATGCATACGTACATGTCGTGGTTCTTTGGAGCTTTTTGGATGATCCGTGTGACAGTCATAGCTTCCACACGGCAACCGTATCCCCGGGAACCGATCCAGCACATCATGCCTCCGCCGCATCATCGAACTTTCACTCTAAACCTTCTTCTAAAGAACATTTTGATATGTAATAAGAGCTCTTTGACGAGGTTGCAAAGTGTGATCAAGCCTCCTTTTGGCTCCCTCTAACTACGCCAATACCTTCATTTGCCTTGAATTTCAATTTCAGGTAATAAATGCTATCTACTGCCCTTGTAGACCTAAGGAAGGGTCTTCCAAGAATCATTAATTTGACCATTGTGGTTTTCTAATAAGGCTTATCTTTTATTGTAATCGGCAGTTACAATATGTCCAACATGATTAGCCAAAGTCGTGTTGAGCTATTTTTGCTAGCATTAACCTTATGTCTTCAATACCCAAGAAATCTAGAGTTTCCTTAAAAATAATGTCAACAGAACTTCTCGTATCAACCAATATTCAATTGACCTAAGCTGCTCCAACTGTTAGGGTTACTACTAAGGCATCATCATGTTGATAGTTTACCCTAACCCTATCTTCATCTGTAAACATAATAGAGACTAGGGAGATTTTTTGCTTCTTCTCTGCCCTTACGTTCATAAACTAAGCATTCAAAGTTGAATTGGGCAAAGAATATTTTGAATAATTCTTCCTTTCCCTATTTGAGTTTTTTACTAACGTAAACCCTTATAATATTACCATCACTTCATGCTCATTCGTCTTTTCTTATCCAAACCTTCGATATAGGGTTTTGAGCCCTTCCCCATTATTTACCACAAAATTCACCAAATAATTATTTCTGACAAGGACTTCAATATGATCTTTGAGGTCAAAGCACTCATCTATTAAATGCCCAGCACTTTGGTGAAACTCGTAAAAACTTGTTCTTTGTATTTCCACTCAGTTTTGCTTTTATGAGGCAAGTCTCCATTAGAAAAGTCATCGCTTCTTAGACATGGGCCACTTTTCTTGTATCGTCTCTTTTGTATTGCATACCATCCTTAGTCTACTTGTAAATCTTTCCTAAGACCTTCCAATGCTAAGGGATAATGATAAACTCCCAACTCTATTACTTCGTCATGATACCTCTTGATGTAGTTTCTTGTTATAGCCCAAAATTCTCTATAAAAATTAACACAAGATGACGGTGACACAAATGAAAAGTTTTCAAAGTTCAAGAGGTCTATGTATTAATTTCTAACCAAATGAGAGAGAAAATATAAAATTGTTACAAAAGTGGGGCAAAAGTACAAAAACAAAAGAATAGCCAAAGATTATTATTATTAAGCCCAAATTAAAGCCACATTCAAATATTCATATACAAGCCCAAATTGCATACAAAAAAAAAATGGGCAAAAAAATTATTTAAATGTAGCTCAATAGTAAGCCTAAATAATAGATAAATAGTAAAGCCAATTTTTTAAGCCCAAAGGTGCATGGATATAATGGTCATTCTTGCATGGAAATAATAGTCATTCTTGCATAGACATAATAGTCATTTCTAGTCTTTCTTTTTAGTTCTAGAAAAATTAAGACAAAGAGAAAAAAATGAAGGATAAAAAAAAAAAAAAAAAGAGAGATGAGAAGGGTTATGGGAAAATAAGAGAATGGAAGAAAATGAACGGGAGAGGAGAAGATTCGACAAGAGAAAAAGGAGAAAGGAAGAAATTTTAGTGAATATGAGAGGAAGACGGAGACAAGAAAGGAGAGGTGAGGAGGAGAAGAAGAAGCACGGCTAGAGAGGGAGAGAGAAGAAGGGGGCTATTATTTTCTTTCACCTAGAAAGTGCTAGAAAGAATGAGAGGAGAAGAAGAAAACTAAAGAGTAAAATTGGAGGTGGCGAAGGGACAAAATGGGAAATGAGGTAAAAGTTAACGATAAAAATGGAAGAGTTGGAGTTGGATATGAAGGTGGGTTTAAGGCAAGATTGGGTCACTATATTTACAGTAGAGAAAAGAAACACATATTTATTGGCATCATTCTTATATTTGCCATATTCGTTGTTCCTTGGTTTCTCATGAATTGAGGTTTGTTTTTTTTTGCTATTCAATTTTGTTTTAATTTTCATTACACAAATTTCAACTTCCATAAACTAGACATCAAAAATTTATGCTTTAGTAAAAAGAAAGCTAGAGTAGAATATGTGATTAAGGTGTATTCTTACCCATAGTTGGTGTAACTATGATCCCAAATTACCCGTTTGCAATATAGAATTTAGTTTTGTAGTAAATAAAGATTGTATTTGTTTTATGAATTTCTGAGTCTAAAATGAAATATAGGGTAGATTTTTGAGATGGGACTATTAGTTCTCTGAGGATGTTGCAATACTTACCTAGCACGTTGTTATCGAGATCAATGACTGACATCTGGAAACATGATTTAGTTTGCGGTTTACCTTGCATATGCATTTCATTGTCAAAAATGATTTCATAACATTCTTAGATGTGAATTCCAACTCAAAGAAATGAAATATGAGTGGTTTGTTCGCTATTCTAAAACAAAGTCAAGACATTTGAATTAACTAGTCGTCTATTTTATATGGTATATCTTTTATTCATTATTACTTTTTTTTGCTCATTACTAGTCTAAAGGAATTACATTTGTTTAAAGGGGCAAGCAAGCCATTGATCTTTAACTTAGTTTTCTCTTTGCTTTCTATTATCATCAAATAATATTCGTTTATGTTTGGATGCACACAAATATTATACATACATAACAGTCAAGCAAGAATACCTGCATCTTAGGGTGTACTGGATATGCTATATACCATGTTTGTAGATCTATTTCTTGTGCCAACGCGAACCACTTCTAACTAGGCTAGCATGTTGTAACATGTATGCCAAGTATGGCATGGTAATGGTTAATGCTTTTTACGGGAGCTATGTTAATCAATAGCTTTTTCTTATTTTGGTGAAATTAGTTGTCAATGATGCATGAAATGGTGACAACGTTTAATATGATATATGACAGTAAGTGTAATGTTTATGTGACTATGTTTTAAATGCAAAATATGATAAGCTGAAATGTATGCATGCAAATAATTTATGAATAAGAGAGTTGCTGGAAAATGATTAATGCAATTGTGATGTGTATAATAAACTATGTATATAAGGTAATGGTAAAAATTGTGGTGGTGTGTTGTTTATATTTATGCATGAGAATGATGATATCACATAGATGACTTGATTATATCTATATGTTTTCGATAATGACTTAATATTATTCTTAATGTCAAGTTAACATAATATGATCTTAATCTTATTTAAGAATCAATAAACAATAGATAAACTTGCTTAAATCGAATTCGTAATAAATCTGTGTGAAAGTGTCTTGAAAGCCAAATCGATACCTGAGCTGAAACAGATCAATACATGCCTTGTCTAAAGAGTTGCAAAATATTTACAAGACAGACCAGATCGATGCCTAGAGTAAAACAGAATGATACATGCCTTGTCCAGAGAATTGTAAATTATTTACAAGGCAGACCAGATCGATACCAAAGCTGAAACAGATTGATACATGTCATGTCCAGAGAGTTACAAATTATTTACAAGGCATACTAGATCGATACTAGAACTGAAATAGATTGATACATGTCCTGTCCAGAGAATTGCAAATTATTTACAAGGCAGACCAAATCGATACTTGAAGTAAAGCGGATCGATAGAAGCAAATTCCAGAAAGATAGAAATTATTTACGAAGTGAACCAGTTCGATATGTAAAGGCAAATGGATCGATACTCAGAACTCAGTTCGTACTATTCACATGGGAAAAGAAATCAATACATGGGAAAAAGGATCGATACTTCTTTTGAACTTAAGGCTCAACAGTAACTTTTGTAGCACTTATAGCAAACATTAAATGCACCAAATCAAATCGTTGGACTCAAGTCACTTCACGAAAATGAAGAATATAAATAGAAGAAATATAGTGAAGCAAGAGAGAATGAACATTGCAATCAAAATCAAAAGATATTCTTGAAGAACACTTTTAAACGTAAACAGTTAAATTTTCTTTCTCTACTATAAAACTTTCAAATCCTGTGTGAGAGATTTATTTCTTGTAAGAGTATACTGATATATCTACTCTAATGTGAGAGCAAAGTTTAATATATATTTGTGATATTGTATCGGATATATCTTCACCCAAATTAAAGAAAATTGTTGTGAGTTTTCCTTTTTATCCGTGAGAAAGAAAGTGTAAGGTTTCCCTTCACCTCAGTAAGAGTGTATTGGATTTCACTTGATCGATGAAAAATAAAAAGATAGTAGAACCTCAGTAGTAATGATCTTATCCGAGAGAGTGGACATAAGTCAAGCTTTACCGAACCACTATAAACTGTGTTTGTTTTTTTCACTCTACTATTATTTTATTTATTGCATTGCATTGCATACATTTTTAATTTTTAAAGTTTTAAAACCCAATTCACTCTCTTTTTGGGTGTTGCCAACTAGGCCAATAGAGAATTGTAAGATAGAGGTGTTGTTAATGCATGGAAAGTGTGGCTAAGTTTTGGGGCTGGAAAATTCTTGACCTAGGCTCAATAATTCGCTTATAAAACAAAATATAGACAGCTAATTATCAAACTGTAAAATTTTAGAAAAATTAGACACAATTATGACTAACATAGTCAAAAATTAGAATTTTTCATGAAACAACGAGTCCACAATAAATTTTAGAATTGGTTGTCTTATGTTACGTTTTGGGTTGCAAAAAATGTAAGCAGTATACAGAAAACCCAAAATGAAATAATATTCCTGACAACGATTTTTAGCTCCGTAAAATTCTATAAAAAACTAGACACATAGAGAAACAATATATCCAAAAATTAGATCATTCCATGTAAGGATAAATTCCTAGTAAAGGTAGGAAGTTGGTTGCTCTGTTTTGCTTTGCACACTGTCCCGTGTTTAAGCAATATGTAGTAAATTGATTATAACTTGAATATTAGGAACCGAAATTAGGATCCGTAAAAGACATTGGAAACCAGATATGACAAGAATTTACATATTTAAAAATTAGATTATGTTGTCAAGAAATGAATTATCAAAAAATTCAAAAAATCCACTGCTCTGTCATGGAATTTGATTGGAACAGTACCCGTTCATTTAAATGTAAGTTGAACTATAGAATTTTAAATAAAGCGTTGTAAAAAGCCACGTAAACTAGATATATGAGGGATAAACATATTAAAAATTATTCATAAAATTCATTTCTGATTTGTCCCAGCAAAAGTGCAAAGTCATCTCTGCTGTATATGAATATTGCTTAGACGAACGAAGATGGAAAATTGTGACTTTCCAAATTAAGTAACGGAGGGGTCCAAAATATTTTGATTTCTTAATAAGAATTATTGTTATATACAATATATTTATTTGTGTATATGACAAGTATATGTGATTATGAGTTTTGATGAAGGATATGTAATTGTAGATTATCGGTTCCGGTCAATCATCAGTGATGTAGTGAGTTGGACGAGGTTAAGCGCAAACTATTGAGTGGATCTTTATCTATTTTTATTTCTTTAAACTATTTTATAAAACTTATTGTTTTATGAAATATGAAATAGTTTTCTTGTTATTGATTTAAGACAAATGTGAATGGATTTTCTATTTTCTCACAATTATGGTTAAATCCTAATGTTTGAAATGTGATTGCTTTGAAAATTAATTAAATTGGTTACCCATGATTGAAAAAGGTTCCTTATGGAATAATTAACTCATAAATACTTTGACATGTTCTAAGTATTTGGATGTTTAATAAGAATTCATATGAATTTATGTTGGGTTTATGATTTAATGCTTAAATTTTGAAATGATCTTGAAACCATTTTTTAGATCTTGTAAAATCTCTTTGGATTATGATTTCAATATATGATAAGAAATTTGTTTCAAAATATGATTTTGAAACGATTCACTTTCTAAATTGATTTTTACCTTACGGAGCCAAAGATTATCTAGGAGGACGGCGATATGTAACGCCCCTAGATACTAGAGATTACCTTCTGGAGCCAAAAATAGCTTGCAGGCCAGAGATGTATTTTGGGAAATGGCGATACATAACACCCCAAAAATACCAGAGGTCATCCTATGGGGCCAGAGGTCGTATTTTGGCTTACTGTAATACATCGCAGACTAGGATACCAGAGTCACATAGTTTTCTATGTTATAACCATTTTCCAAAATTGGTTTTATCATAGTAAAACAGTTTTAAACATGGCATTGAAATTAGTTTTTCACTAATACAGTTTGAAGTTTCACTATTAAAGCATGTAATTAACATGATCTTAATTTATTTACAGTAGAACTCAATTTTTTTGATATGTATATTTTTCTTCAAAATAATATCTACTCACTAGGTCTCCCAAGACTCACCCCTCACATTTTCAATTTTGGAGGTTGAACACTTAGTTAAAAATAGAGGAACATTATAGTAAAGAGGCGACACTTGTGGAGGCAAGGATACTCACTGCAGCCATTAGGGTATATAAGTCTAACATGCATAAAATGTTATAGTTAAAACTAGGCATGTATTTTATCATAAATAACGTAGCGCCAAATATTGTATAACGTTAATGTATTATGTTTATGTTTCATAATCGGGCATATGGCCCTTATGCAATACATACATGATCTATTATATTATAATGAGTTTATCAAAGTTATACCTACATTTAAATAGAAAAGAATGAGGCTCAGGGTGACGGGAGATTCTGTTACCTATCGATAGCATCTCTGGATTTAGAGATGTTACATTTTTGAAACTTTCTCTTTCTCCATATTTTATCAACAATAATAAGCTCAGGGTTTTGAACTAGCAATCGCTCCTCTGAACTCATCAATGAACATCCGGTATAGTTGATCGAAGTTATGGTTATTGTTGGGGGTGAAGCTTGTGAACCACTTCCTTACTTGTCCTTCCAATGTTAATGGGAATAATCAACATATCTGGGATTCGTTTAGTCATTGTATCAACATCATCTCCTTAAAAAATTCATGTACAAAGATGGATCAATTTTTCATGTGGAATGAGTTATTTGGGACATATTAAACTTCTTGGGAAGGACAAGGTTCAAAATTCTTTGAAAGAAGGGAGATTTTAGAATACAATCTCGAACAAGATATTGGCTCAACATTTCTCATCTGGTCCCGTTCCTTCTAGTTTTCTAACTCCTCAACCAATCTCTTAACATATGCCTTAAGGTTACTAACTCTTTCATCATGTTCCATGTATTCTCTTTCCCAAGATTCGCTCCGTTTAGAGCTTTTTCTCACTTTCTAATGTTTTTTTATTGAGGAATGTCCTCATATCTTTCAGACACGAACTGCATTCCGACCTTCATTTACGGGTTGTCGTTGAGTTATCTAGCAAGTATTAAGATTCTAGACAAGATTTATTAATAACCTTGAAAGTAGTATTGTAATTTTTGGATACTGAGGGTCTTTCTAGAAGGTAGTTTGAGACTTTTCTCTTTCCTTTTTCTACAGTGGGACACCTCCTTTAAGAGGTACTTTTTCAAGGACTCATTTCACAATTTTTGGTAGGTAAGATGTTAGGGGTGCTACTCTCCACTGCCTCTGATGATGTAGCCACCCTTGGTCCAAAAAAACCACCTTGAAGCATTATTTTCATCTCCAAACCTCTTCTGCCAACATTTGAATTTGT